>JAPEUT010000074.1:0-101357 GCA_027946375.1 Neodidymelliopsis sp. IMI 364377 | reverse complement strand
TCGTACCTGCGCGGGGTTAGGATGGGTTGGGGTTGTGGTGGTGGTGGTGGTGGTGGTGGTGAGGTCGTGGGGAGGTGGTGGTGAGGTCATGAAAAGGTGGTGGGGAGCTTACTTGGCCTTCATCTGGTTGTGCTGGTTCTCGAGCGAGTAGACCTTGCTGCGGATCAGCTCAATCTCCTGGATGTGGCGGGTGACTGTGGCGCGGGTCAGCAGCTGGCGCGGTGGGAGACTACATGTGGCGTGGAGCTCCGTTGTTGTTCACAGTGTTGTTCAGTGTTGTTGACACGGGCGTCGCGCAGGCGTCGAGGCGCGCGCGCATCGAAGCTCCACAGCGACAGCGACAGCGACAGCAACAGCAATAGCAACAGCAACGGCAACGGCAGGCGTCACTCACTCTGGCCCTCGTAGTCGACGCTGCGCTGCGACTCGGTCTCAAACTCGGTGCGGATGTTGTCGAGCAGCTCGTTCAGGCGCTGGCTGGGCCCGGGCTGGGGCACCATGGCGCGCGGGGGCGGGTAGCCGTGGTTCATGGTGGCAGCGGCGGGCGGACTGGAGCGGTGCGTGGGCGCGCGGTCACGGCGAACAGACGGGGCAGTGGGAGGGAGACGCGACGGCCGTGGTGGAGCGTGAGCAGCGGGCGGCTAGGCGTGCGCTGGGCAGGCTGGCAGGCTGGCAGCCGAGGCGCGCAGCAGCAGCAGCAGCAGCAGCAGCGGCGGAGTCGAAGAGATGCACGCGGACCGGCCCTGAGATGGGCGCGCCGGGGGGGAGAGGCTTGCGGGTGGTGCGGGTGCGCGGGTGTGGGGATGCAGGTCGTGGGCGTCGTCGTGGACGTGGTCGTGGTGAGGATTGAAGAAGACGGCGACGACGACTTGTTGCACCGCCGAACCTGGGACGCCTGTCTGTGGGTCTTCCCGCCCAGCCAAGACGCGCTGCACGCACAGTGCACACCAAACACCCTCCTCGCTCTCACCAGCGCGTGCCCTGGGCGAACTCGGCCAAGCCATCAGCCCTGCACATAGTAGACCTGTATAGGTATACTGCACAGACACATCAGTGTCTTGCACATAGACATCCAGATCCTGCACATACACATAAACATCCTGCACACACACACACACACACACACAAACATCCTGCACACACACATGACTGCAACCTCGCCCCCGCAATGCGCAACCCCTCGTGCCTCTTGTGCTGTGTGTGCTTGCAACAGCCACTGCACCTCGACACGCTCCCCTCAACACACCGACAGCCAGGCGCCTACTTGCACACGCTGTGTAAGCACACGCCCTCGCCGCACTGCATCTGCCTCTGCATCGTCAGACAGCTGTCTGTGGTGTACCATTGACTGCTGAGCATCGAAGCCACAATCGTCAACATCCCCCACGTCCAGCGTAGAGCCCATTCACACCCACCCCCATGACAGCCGTTTGTAACTCACTTGCCTCCACGCGGCGCCCGTTGCACCCACAGCCACGATAGTGATACCGCCGCCTTCCTACGCTGATTCACTGCCTCCACCCGACACACAAACCTCAGCTTCACCACCGTGACGCCCCGCCGCCTGCGTGTCACGGCTGCCTGCGATTGGCAGATGGCCATTGTGAAAATCCCTTCTTGTCAACTCATCTTGATACTCCGTTGCAGCATGATAGGTACTTGCCTGCTCGTGGCCATCTCCGTGGCATGAGCGACTGATGTCCTTGGCCCTAGCGCCCCTTCCCCAGCCCCCGGACCTCCCACACGCCGCCCCGACCATCGTCGCCGTCACCTCATCCCGTTCGTGTCTACAGCCCCGTCGTCGCCTTCGTCTCCCCACAACCACCCTTCACCGCCCTTATCGACACACCTCTCTCCCTTGACCGTGCATGCCGACTGTCGCACCCTGCAACAATGTTATCGGGACCCACTCAATTCCATCCGTGGCTTCTGACCTCCCGACCACACACCATGCCATTCACCCTGTCCTGTGCCGCTTCGCTCTCGCCCGCACAAGTCACACGTAGCTCATTCAAGTCGTGAAATCACGACTCGTCTTTTGTGCATTATAAATGCGTGCCCTGCTCCGTCCTGCTATATCAACTCCATCAACACAGACTACTTACCCATCGCTACACCCAGATTCCTGACGCTCATATCTTACTGTTACCAGCTACCCAATTAGGAAATATCACGTTAGCTTTACGTCACAAATTCAATCATTCGATACAAAGTCCTACCACTGCATACATACAAGATGCCTGTCCCCATAACCCTTGATCCCTTTTCTCTCCCTGAACGTCCAGCCATGGCTCGCCTAAGGACTCGCAATGCCTTCATGGCACAGTCTTCCATCAAATCTCAGCGCGCTGCCAAGGACCAGCCAGGTACCGGTCTCGAGGTCAGTGTCAAGGTCGTAGTCTAATCTGTGATATTAACACGCAAAAGGCCGTCTACATGGGCATTGCTGTCACCGACCTAAACAACAACGCACTTGACGTCGCCTTTGTCGTCCACGATGGGACTTACTCAATTGACTTTGCAACCACAACCATAGGCGCCATTTCGACCAATAGCTCAGAAGCCTCACAGCCGCCCTCAGCAAACACTTCAGGATCTACCACCCCTGCAACAGCTGAAGAGCGTGCCGAGATTATTACGGAAGACATCATCACCAAGATCAAGGACTACCGTAACAAGCATCTCTACAAGTTTGTTGGCGCTGGTATCACAAAGAAAGCCGTCCAGACATGTCCGCAATTGCCCTCCCGCCTGTGGCTGGACCTTGACATTGTGCCCATTGTGCTTGAGCCCACTTCTGGCAAGCACAACACTGGCAGTCCAGACGAGCCCAACTACATGCTAGTCGATGAAGAAGCCGATGCCGTCGTGCGAAAGGCTCTGGGGTGAGTGTTGTGACGAGTATGAATGTGCCCAGCTAACAGCGTCAGATACTTTGGCAAGGCCAATCAGCCTCGTCTTGAGGTCGTCTATCGCAATGAAGTCGGCGTCGACAGCAACGGCGCTGCGCAGATCACATACGAACCAAACTACCCAGGAACCGTCCACCCCAACACCTATGCAGCAACAATGTTCTACGCAGACTCGCTCAAGAAGAACGGCACAAAGATTGCCTTTTTCAACAGCACCCCACAGGGCGGCGGTGTTGCCTTGATGAGACACGCACTCATCCGCTTCTTGCGACTGATTAAAGTCGACTGCAAGTGGTAAGTCTTGATACGTTCATCTGAAAAGTTTCTACTAACCACTACAGGTACGTGCCCAAGCCAAAGCCCGCAGTCTTTCGCATCACCAAGAACAACCACAACATCCTCCAGGGCGTAGCCGAGCCTGACCTCCGTCTCGACCAAGCATCTATGGACATGCTCGACGAGTGGGCTCGGCAGAACGCCGACCGCTACTGGATAGCCAAAGGCGGCCCTCTAGCCTCTCGCTCCAACGGCGGTGCGGATGTCATCATCGTCGACGACCCACAGATGCCTTCTCTTGTTAAGATTGCCAAGGAGCAAGACCCTACCCGTCCTGTCCTCTTCCGCAGCCATATCCAAGTTCGTGCCGACCTTGCAGATCAAGAAGGTACGCCCACTGCCGAAGTGTGGAATTGGGTGTGGAACAACGTCAAGGAGTGCGATGCCTTTATCAGCCATCCTGTCCGTGAATTCATCCCCAAGAACGTGACGACTGAAAAGGTCGGCTACCTCCCTGCCACCACCGACTGGCTCGATGGCCTCAACAAGCCCCTCGACGTCTGGGACTCGCAATACTACATGCACGAGTTCGAGATGTCGTGTATTGACAAAGGCGCCAACCGCCTCGCATACCCCAACCGCCACTTCATCACGCAAATCGCCCGCTTCGACCCGGCAAAGGGTATCGACGACGTACTAGCCTCCTACGCCGTCCTCCGACGAGAATACATGAAAGACCAGCCTCTGGAAAACATCCCCCAACTCGTCATCGCCGGCCACGGCGCCATCGACGACCCAGACGCAACCGACATCTTTAACAAAACAATCTCCGCCCTCGACACGCTCTACCCGGACATCAAATCCGACGTAATCGTCATGCGCATTGGCCCTGTGGACCAACTCCTCAACGTACTCATGGCCAACGCGCACGTCGCGCTCCAACTCTCGACGCGCGAGGGCTTCGAAGTCAAAGTGTCCGAGGCCCTGCACCACGGGGTCCCCATCATCGCGACGCGCCGCGGCGGCATCCCGCTGCAAGTCGAGCACGGAAAGTCGGGCTTCCTCGTCGACGTGGGCGAACACGACGCCGTAGCCAACTACCTCAACCACCTCTTCTCCGACGACGACGCCTACGTCAAAATGTCAGACTACGCCGCCTCGCACGTCAGCGACGAGGTGAGCACCGTCGGCAACGCCCTCAGCTGGCTCTACCTTGCCGACGAGCTGGCGAACGGGGAAGGAAAAGTGACGCCGAATAGTAGGTGGATCAACGACATGGCGAGGAATAAGGCAGGGAGACCTTATCGAGTCGAGCACGAGGGGGAGAAAGAGACGACGCTTAAGCGCGAGAGTGAAAAGTTGGATCTCACGCATCAGGCTAGTAGGAGTAGGCAGGGGAGTGAGAGTAAGGAGTGAGCTTGGCAATGTGAAGGACATGTGTATTTGTTAGTTGTACCAATATATATATGCTAGATGAGTTTGTGATTGGATGCATGGACAGGTTTACGGTTCAGTGTACTGCGATCAACACATCTCTATTCCATACAAACATGACAACAGAGAGTGACCAAGCAGACAAGCAGAGTAGAGTCTTGATGCATTATGGGATATATTCGCTTTCTTATTCTTGTTCTTTTTCTGCTTCTGCTTCTGCTTCTGCTTCTCTTCATGCATTGCATTGCATTGCATTCACCAGCACTTTTCTCTCCTCTCCCTTCCTCAGCTCACCACGAACAAACAATCGTTTGCCTCTCATACCACACCCCTCCTCCCTTCACTCTCCTTCCACACCACTCTCTCTTCCACCCAAGAAAAAGAAAAAGAGAAGAACAAAAAAGTGCATGCTCAGGTATCTCAAATACATCCCATCCCATCCCATCCCATTCCAATCCATTCCAAACCCTACGCCGCGCTCGACAACGCTTCGACTGGCCAACCGACGACTGACCGGCTGACAAGCTCAGTTCCTAAAACGCCCCGCGCTAAATTTTCGAGATACATTAGACCAAACAAAGCCGAAGAGAAAGAGAGAGAGAGAGAAATGGCTAGAGAAAAAAGAGAACAACGGGGCACTCCACTTGACGAGCTCGTGTATTCCTCTCCTAAGCTCTATGCTCCGACAAGACAAACCACCCTGCTATGACACTTCGGTCCTGGCCTGGACACCAAAGCGAGTTAGCCAAGTGACAAATGAAAACGTGTGTGTAGTACAAATGTTCGCGCAACATGCAACATCAAGGGGACGAGGAGCCAAGGTAGGCAGGGTATTGGGATGAGCCGGGGCCGGGGCCAGTGTAGTTTCGAGGTGGTTCCCGTGTGCCTGGGGGTGGGGGCCTAAAAATGTCCCAGCCTTCAGGCCGGTACGAACTGTGTGGGCGGGGTGGGTAGTTTAGTCGCGACCCCGTAGGTGGGGTACGATAGGAGGAGGAGTGTTCGTCGTACTGGGAAGGGCGAGGAATGGGAGGAGGCAGCTCGTAGCGACGAGATGGTTCGGGCAGAGTGGTGGGGGGTCGGTACGCTACCTTTTTGGCCGGCCGTGGAGGCTCGTCATCATCGCTCAGCGTCAGGTCCACAACTTCTGAGGTTCGCTTGGTTCCTGATCTCGGCGCCGTTGATGGTTCTCGGGACGGCATGGGCGGTGTGCTGAGGTATGATGGTGTCTGGACAGCTTCGCTCTTGATGGAGGCGACACGGTAGTCTGGAATCTCAATCAGGTCATCATCACTGTCGTCCTGAACAGCAGTCCCGTTCTTCCTTGGAGGAGTAGCTGCCTTCTCTGTCGTCCATTCACCCGTTGGGCTTATTGTGACTTGATCTGCGTTTTTGACCTTGGTCAAGATCTCCTCGACGTACTGATCTACTGCGAGGCCGTTAAAGTGCACAGTCTTGCTACAAATGGGACATATCCAGGTCGGCGCTTGCTCCTGTAGCTGCAGGAATGACTCGGCGTCGAAACACTGGTTATGTGTGCACACAGTCGACCGGCAGGGTATGTTGATGCGCAATGTCGAAATGGGGTCCTTCAAGGACATGACGCTCGAGCCAACCTCAATGTCGGGGTCATTCGCCTTGGCCATCATCTCATTAATCACGGACTGTTTTGTGATGACCTGCTTCCCTGCAATCTGTTTTGTGAGTTCTGCTGCAGAGTGCTTCTTCACCATGTATATGAACAGGTTGTACTTCTAGAGGATAGTCAGTACCGAGCTTCACGGTGATATAATTGGGGATAAGAAAACAACCTGACTTGCCTTGTGCGTAAGGGCATACGTGACGACAAGATTGTTGCGGTAATTAGCTGGTGTGATGCGGACAAAGTCGGTTATATCTGCAGGACGTGTGGAGCCGGGCTTGTTCTTGAGGCCCTTGTAGTTTGCTTTGACCTCATCACCGTTGATGCGAACTTCTATTTGCGCAGGGAACGTGATGTCTGTACGAGCGTAGGGTGGGAGGGGCGCCTCGAGCGCCGAGAACAGCAGGAGTCGCAGCGATGGGTCTGACTTTAGGCGTGCGCTGATTTGCTCGTTGATGATGAGGTTCCTGGTGCAGTTCTGACGATGACTGGGAGAAGCTACATCACGTCAGTCACCATGCCGTGTGGCGCAGGAGAATCACGTACCCTCAAGGGTGATGTTGTTGAGGACCAGCTCGCGCACTTCGAAGAACGGGCTGTCTTTGAAGAAGTAGGCAGGTGCAGCAGATCCTAGGTCACACTTAGTTCCACGTAGGGTGTGCAGCCGAACGACAAGGGAGGCGTACGAGGCGGTGGCAGCTGATGCAGGGCGCCGAACTGGGCGGAATCCGCGTAGCCGTTGGGTTGTGCGTGCCCGTTCATCATGAGCGGTAGAGGTTTGGGGAACGAGGGCGCGGTGGGACTGCTGCTGCTGGTGGGCGTGGGCGCTTCGCCGTGGTTCTGGACTCTGTACTGCAGTCGGCGCAGCATCTCTGCATCGCCGCTGGCCACGGCGCCGTTGATGACTGGTGAGGGTGAAGGTTAGCATCGCAGGCGCAGTGGAGAGAGCGAGCGGGCGGCGGCGGTCGACGTACGGATGATAACGCGAGCCTGCAGGGCGGCTTTGTTCCCCGTCTGCGACTGGCCCTCCTCTTTCAGGATCTTCTTGAGGTCGTTGTTGATGAGCGTCTTGGAGCGCTCGGTGATGGTGGCAGCCATCTGGTGCAGGCTGGAGGCCATGGTGCGCTGCCGTGCTGGAGGCGCGGGTACCCGAATTGGCCGTCGTGGGAGTCGGGAGAGGGGTGTTAGCAGGCAGAGTGGCTGCGGCACGACATGAAGGGCCGTGGCAGGAGACGGCTGCAGGCGTGCGGGTGCCTGGGCGGAGGGAGAGTGAGAGGGCCGCCGGCTGCTGGGCCCAGGATATGGCGAGGCTCGAGGGTTCGCAGTGCGTGGTGCGCAGGCGCAGGTGCAGGTAGAGGTAGAGGTAGAGGTCTGGGGCGTCACTTCCCAATGCTGCGGGCGCACAACACGGGCTGAAGGCGACACAGGCTGAGCACCGGCAGGGAGACGCAGAGGGGAGGGCCAGCGCGGCTCGAGCAGAATCTATGGCCGTCGACGTGCTTGCGGCGCCCGCATCGCCAGCGTCTCGTCGCAAAGTCAGCGTCACTGGCTCACTGGCCGCGAACTGGCCGTGCACGAACCCCGTCGGCCCGCTGCAATCATAATCGATTGCCACCAAAATTATTCTGGGCCCTCGTCAACTTTTTCCGAGAGCTCACCAGATCGACACCACGTCTATACACTGCAAAGTCTCTACACCACAAAATCCCCTTCACCCACACCAAAAACAACTCCAGCCCACCACAATGGCCAAGGGACTCCGTGCAAGCTCTGAGCGCTCCAACCGCAGAAAGCTGCGCGCAAACGTCTTCGGCCCTGCAGAGAAGGCGCGCGCAGAACGACTCCACGCAAAGCTGCTCGCAACCATCCAGTCCGAGAAGCCCGCCCCACCCGAGAAGAAGGCCATGGACGTTGACGAAGAGGGTATGCAGTCTCCCCAAGTATTCCACGATTCATTCACTAACACCTTACCCAGCCTCCACAGAAGCAGCAGCGAAGGATGATCTCTCAAAAGGTTTGTTCATCCTCACTGCTCCCGTCCCCCGCTCCCTCTCCCACATCTCCACCTCTGCAGCCTCCGACTCCGACTCCGACTCCGACTCCGACTGCGACCCTTCACTGCGAAATTTCTGCTTCTACCTAGGCCTAAGCTCAGACATCCTCGGCTTCACCTCTTCGGGAGACGTCGCCTTCGCCTTTGCCAGCATCCCACCTCTCTCATGAGCTCTCTCTCACAAGGAAGATTCCAAAGGCTAACAAGTGATGATTCCCACAGACATGGACGTCGACGGCCAACCCACCTCGTCCACCTCAACCAAGAAACCCAACCGCGGCCAAAACGACCGCAAGACCAAGAACCAGCGCGCCCGCAAACCCAGAAACTCAATGACGTTCCCCACCTCGCGCGGCAAAGGTGCCCTGAAACCATTTACCGGTAAAGGCCGCGTTAGCAAGCGCAGCTCGAAATAAGTGGACTAGCCTTTTTTTTCTTCTTCTTTTTGGCTATGACAAAAATGGCGTTTCGTTGTGGGGAAATCATGCATTGCAGGCGTTTGTAAATGGTTTCTGTTGAGCTGTGGTGCTGCCTAGGGAAAGAAGGGCGCGCGCTCGGTTGATTGGGATGGATGATACCACGTCCTGCGAGGACGAAATCTGCATATAGTACTTCAAAACGCAATATCAGGACTCTTCTTCACCTTCATCTGTTCATCATTCTCAACACCTCAACTCACAAATTGACTTGTAAAACATAGACAAAAATTATCATGTGCCCATCCAGGCTCCCCAACCAAAACTCGTTTTGCTAGCAAGATTTCAACATTATATACCCAACACTATCTTTCGCATCCTATGCCATACCATACCATGCGCCAAGGTAGTCAGTCGTCAGTCATCAGTCGTCAGTCAGTCTGTCAACTGTGTCGCTTTCGAAACAAGCAGCCCAGCCCAGCCTAGCCTAGCTGACAACTAACAAGAACAAGATGATCATAATGCTTCATGTCTAGTAGTAAAAAACCCCTTCCCTTCATTCCATTCCTCAGTCACATCAAATCTACTACTGCTCGATCTACGAGATCTGCGAAATCTACGCGCCGACCTCCTCCATGATGGGCTCGTGGCCGTTCTGGAATCCATTGCTGTTGCCGTTCTCGTTGGGCGACGGGCCGTCGAACTCCATCTTCTCCTGCTGCGCAATCGCCTGCTGTGAGACAATCTCCGCGAGCCGCTTGAGGCGGGGTGTTTGTAGCCCTGGTGAATGGTTAGCACGCTGAAACACCATCTCGAAAGGTATAGATGAGTCCAAACTTACAAGAAGGAGTGTACGTCTCCAGCGCCGTGATGACCCTGGGCTCTGCAATCTCGTACGGGCCAGAGTCCTCCATGTCGACCGCGGTAAGCAGTAACACATCGCTCTTCTCTGTCACTCTGCTCGCCACAGCTTTCATGATCTCGCCGTTGATCGGCTGCTCGTAGTCAGCAACAAGGTACTGGTTGAGCAGCTTCTGGATCTGATTAGGCGACAGCATCCAGCAGATGTCTTGGATAATCTCAATGTCGTTCAGGGTAGCCTTCTTCAGCTGAAGCAACTTGGTGGCCTGCATAAGGTGCTCGAGCTGGAGTGTGCCTTCGGGCATGTCGTGCGACTTGCACCACTCTTCAATGCGCGTGATGTTGTAGTTGATCTGCAGACCACGCTTCCAAGAGAGAAAGTTGCGGCGCATGAGAAGATCGTTGAAGGCGGTGACACCGACAAGGCGGAGGAGTTCAGTAACACACTGGGTGATGATGGTGTCCTCGAGGTAAAAGGCCTTCATGGCCTTGTAGACGCTGTTCAGCAGGCTGAGCAGGTTGTCCATGCTATACGCGGGAGTATTGCTGCCCTGGAGGAGCTTGCCGAGGAAACGGTTGCTCTCGTTGGTAACAAAACCGGGGAGCGACTGTGACTCGATGATGGCGGGGATGATCATCTTGTGCAGCTTCTTCTTGAGCACCTTCATCCAGGTGTGGTAGATGTTGAACTCAAGGCTTTCCAGATCGTGCTTGACAATCTCGAGCAGCCTGTCGTACTCGTAGTTGTCCGTCTTCTGCTGCTCGTACCAGTCTTCAGCAAGGAAGACAAAAGAGAGCATCTCATGGACGTTCGACAACCAGAAGGCACCTGGGTTGATAGCGTCATCACTGTCGTGCTGCATGACCTCCTGCTGGATGGACTGCATAACGTTTGCAAGGAAGCGCTCAGACTCCTTGACGAAGCCGTTGTTCCACATCTCGGACGTGACAAGGTTGATGAGGTAGGCGGGGAAGAGAACCTCCTTGTCTGTTGGGGGAGGTGTGGTAGTAGGAGAAGGAATCTTCAGGTTCTTAATAAGGCCAAGAGTGACCTCGTCGTTGAGCATGTCCTCATCAGCCAGAATGTTCTCCAGCTCAAGCTCGACGTTATCAAGCTGGGCAAAGGTGGACCCAGACAGGTTCTGCCTGTGCACGGTCGAGCCAACGGCCATCGATACAGGTCGGGGGTTGTATGTAGCGCTGAAGCGGTCCAGGTCGCGAGTATCTGGTCCAGCACTGCGCCTCTTGGGCTTCTTCGAGGACACAAGGTTGATGAGACTGCTTGCTGCGATAGGAGCACTGCCGTTCTCCAATGTGCCGTTGATGGGTCCCGAGCGCTTCATCAGCTCGACCTGCTCCTGGAGGTCGGCAAGCTGCTGTCGCAGAGACATCTTCTCGGTCTCTGTGACGTTGCTCCTCCTCCTGGAGTTGTCGAGCTCGTCGGTGGTCTGCTTCAGAGAGGCACGCAGCTGCTTCTCCTCTTCCTGTAAATGTCGCATCTTGGCAGTACTTTCGTCGTAGTTTGTCTGCAGCTTCTTGAACTCGTCCTCCATTTGGCTCAGCTTGGCTGCAGTAATACCGGCCTGGTTGGCTTCGACCTGCAGCTCTTTCTGCCTGTTCTCGAGTGCGCGGCTCCTCTCCTTGTACGACTTGATCTGGTTCTCGTAGTTGTCAACTTGCTGCTTCAGAGACTTGTTCTGCTCCTTCATAGAGCCAAGAGTCTGTGTAAGCTCGACAACCTTGTTTTCCAGCTTGTAGGAAATGTTCTTGAGGTCGCGGGACTCGGCACGAAGAACCTTGTATTCCTTGCGAGCTGTCTTTCCTCTCCACAGCTTCTGAATGATGACAATCTTCTTGCGGTATTGCCTCCAAGACTTGAGCGATCTTTGTGACCTCCATGTGCGCTGGATGATACGAGCAGCGTTGCCGAGCCTTGTGTCGAGAATGTTCTTTCGGCAGAGGAAACCCTTTGCGGCAGCCTGGAACAGGATGACGGAGTGTCGTACTTCTTGGAATCGTTTCCTGTCCTTGGATCCGCGCCAGACTCTCTGGATGGTAGTTGCGGCCTTGACTTGCCTGGCCTCCTCAGCACGTTCCCTGGTCATGTAGCCTCTTGCCAGAGACTGCACAGAAACGATGGCTTGTCGCATCTCTAGATAGATACGACGGTAGTACTTGGCCCTCAAGTTCTTCTGAATCATGACAGCGGCATCGTTGAGCCTGGCTGTTCGCAGGTTCTCGAGGAACGCCAGCATACCCGCACGGAAGAAGATCTTGGTAAGACCCATCTGATACTTGTCGGTTCCGTCATTCTTGCTGTTACCCAATGCTTTCTTGAGAATGGCAGTAGCCATGTCTCGAATCTCAGGAGTCCATCCGGAAGACTGTACCAGCATGTAGTAGCGGAGAGCAAACTCTTCGTAAGTCCATCTTGTGGGGTAACCAGCACAACTGATCCTGACCGTTTCAAGAACACCACAAGCGCGCAATTGACTGAGGACCATGGGGCCGTCGAATTGCCACGCCGCCTTAGCTTCGTTGGGCTTGATACAGCGAATGTAGTGGACGTCGGTTGAGTTGATGGTGTGCATGAGCTCGATGAGGGACGACTTGAAGATGCCTCCGAGTGTTGGCTTCCTGTTGGTTGCCATCCTTCGCCCTGCTGACATTGTGGTTCCGGGCTTCGCTGTGGTGTTGGCAGCGGTCTCCTTCTCGCGGATCTGCGATGCAACGTCCAGGACCTCAGCCAAGAACTTATTGGATGAGGCCTTGAGGACCTCCATGTGCTCATCTGGCACGGTATCCCTGTTCTTCTCGATGAAGCCATCAGACTCGTATGTGACATCTACAGCGTAATGGCAAACAGTGAAAGCGGACTTGCCGAAACGCGGCTTCTTGTAGAACTTGTGCTTGTCTCCAGAGTAGTTGTGGTGGAGCTTAGTCACAAACTGCTCGTCCGAACCCATGGGAAGGCGGGATTCTTCGTCAAGCAGAGAGAGGATACCAAGCTTTCCTTCAATGAGGTCGATACAGGGCTGGTTGTCGGCAAAATCGATGAAGGTCCAGTCGATCTGTTCCCGCATGTATTCCTCCTGCTCCAACTTGAAGACGTGAGCGTTGAATTCTTGTTGCAGCTTCTCATTGGCGTAGTTGATACAGAACTGTTCGAAGGAGTTCTTGGCGAAATGCTCGAAACCATAGATATCCAAGACACCAATGAAGGAGTGGGCGTGCGATAGAACCTCCTCTGTAGCCAAGCTCTCGTTTGTGCGCTCGACCAGCCAGTCGAAAAGACTCGAGTAAATGAACTTGGCAACAGAATCTCGTACTACAATAGCCTGTTGCTGCGTCAGATTCGAGACGATCTTCTCTCCTCTTGTGATCAGCTGCTTCTTGACTGTCCATTTTGCGAAGTTGCTGGCGTCTATCCCAAGAAGGCCACAGGCCTTTACCAACGCCGGCTCGTCCGGAGCAAGGTTCGAGTCTGTGCGAGTCGCTGTAATCTTGACATCTCCAATGTGCAACAGAGCTGCGAGGAGGCGGAAGATCTGAGACTGGGTTGTCTGTGGTACGCCAATCTTGGTCAAAGAGCTCTTCGTCGCCTCGAACTCGGCCTTGTCGTCCATACCGTCAATGACCGGTGCGCTACCCTGGTTGAGATAGCTGAAGTCCTCGACCGACTTCAAGGACAACTCCTCTCGCTCGGCATCGGTGGCGCCTGCCACAAGTTGGTAGAAGATGTGATAATTCCGCTCCTTAAGCGGTTGGAACACTAATCTTGACCGTTCGAGCAAGTATGTCCTGATCTTTGCACCGATGATGTCTGTCTGCTTGTTGAACATGATCTCAATGTATTTACCGAAACGGGAGGAGTTGTCGTTTCGGGTCGTTTTGGCGTTACCGAAGGCTTCCATGATCGGGTTGGTAGCCAGAATCTGCTCTTCTGTTTCACTCATCGAGTCGATCTTGCCTCTCCGCTTGCCTGGGTTGTCGGGCGACTCGCGCGTCGCAAAGTATCGCATGATGTATTTGGCGCTGACGGTCTTACCCGCACCGGACTCTCCAGAGACAACAATGGTCTGGTTCTTCTGGTCTCGCAACATGTCGCTGTTTGTGTGTCAGTCTCGACCAACGTTATTGTCCTGTCAGGCACTGGCGTCTGAACACGCGTGCTAGCATATAAGGAGACGGGGTCCTTACGCAAAGGCTTCCTCAGCAATAGCGAACAAGTGGGGAGCGCCATATGATCGCTGCTTGCCGGCATAGACCTGCACCATTCCAGGTACGTAGAGCGAGTCGACGCGTGCGAAGGGGTTCGTCGCGATCAGGACGATACCAGAGTAGGTGTAGATTTCATTCTGCAGATACCGCAGCTTGATAGCCTGGAGCACTGTGCCGTGTCAGCATGCTCCTCAAATCCTCCATTTGTGATTGTGTGCCTACCAGCCGGCTCGTTGAGATGTGACAGGTTGGTCAGATCGTCACTGGCCTCGAGCATGGCCGGGTTCATCAACGGCGGCAGATTCGGGTCATTGCCGGTCTGAATGGCGACCAGCGTCGTCTCGACGGTTTTGGTCTGTGGTATATTGTCAGTGAGTGCACCATGACGCCTGCACCTACTCCCCTTCTGGGGATAGCCATGGTGGTGGTGGTGTTGTTGTTGCTGTGCGTACCTCGCCATTCTCGAGCTGGAACACCAGCTTCACCTTGTCGCCATCAATCTGCTTGTCCGTGACCTCCGAGGCCACCCAGCCCTCGGTCGTGTCCGGCTGCCATGCTCGCGTCCCAATGTCGTAGATGTGTGCCATGGTGGGCGTGTGCGTTGGCTTCCTGCTCCGCAACGCGATATGGGCTCCAATATCAGGGTCCAGTCCGCCCTTACAACGTCGTTGTCTGAGAGCCGACGGGTGCAGCTCCGGCGCTTCGCTCCGGGTGTGATGTCAGCTGGTACGGCGCTGCAAGATCACAGCGAGCGAAGCATAGTTTCGTGCGGTGTGGAGGGCGTTGAGGGTTGGGGTCAAGTCGACATCCACGTTCCAGAAGTTAATGTTCGCGGCGCCGTGCACGAGTGGGCGACCTCCAGCGGTGTAGCTAGCGTCGACCAGGGTAGCCAACCAGCACCAGAGCACCTCACCAAGTCGTCTCACCACCAATGCACTCCCCTTGCGCCTGCATGTCGCCTTGCCCTGCCCGACCGCTTTAGCACACGCTGCGTCTGCAGCCTGCACGCACCAATCTATGTACAACCTCATCGTGTCAGGCATCGCGGCTTTGCAACAGCTGCAGTCGCAAAGAGGCCAGGGCACATGTCATCTCGGCATCTTCCAGCAACGACCTTGCAAACGTGTCGTTTTTCAGGGATCGTTCGCTGTGCCGATCACTTGCTGTCCGCCTCAGGTGAGGGTGAATGCTGGGCCACGTCTTGCCATTGGCTGACGCCATTCTGGAGCTCCTGAATCACCTTCGTGCTCTTTACTCGCCAACGTGCTGTCATCAGTTTGCATTGACTCTCATCAGTGCGGCAATCTCGTTGCCATCCATCTGCTCCACACGCGTCGTTGGTCGTCGATTGTGGGCGAAGCGGGCCGAGCATTCTGAAACAACTAATCGGGTCACGTGCAGCATTGCACATCGCTGCCAAAATCGACGCCATGCACCCCTTTCTCGAGGACACTTTCGAACTGAAGACAACTCCATGTACTCGGCCGCGATGGTTAGCTACGACAAAGAACATATGATTTACCGTGACCTGCGCTGATCGCCCTGAGCACCTGAGAAAGAGTTCGAATATGCAGAGGTGGAACAGAAGATCAAGATGCACTTTCTACTCAACGACCGATATTTGCATCCATAGCATCATTGTCAGTATTAGGATACTTGTAGCAGATGATGTGCGTCGCTGGTTCATATGTTGAGTTGGCCGCCTCCTCCAGCTTGAGTTGCAGCCTCGCAAAACTAATCTTGTTGTGGTCGACGTCTGTCCATCCGCACTTGCAGGCTGGGTCCTCAATGATTGTCTTGACCGGAATGATGATGTAGTCGCCGATAATCTTCACAACGATGGTCAGATGCTGTAGCTGGAAGAAGCCATCAAACACGGGTGCCATGCGCTTTGAAGCAAATCTCCATATCGCCTTCCGTGGAACATCAGCGATACGCGCGTTGTTTCCAGGCTCAAGCTGGAGGTCGTACTTCTTGACCCATCGGGCGACCTTAAGATATGAACGCCCTTAGCATACTATCCAGCCAATATGCAGGAATCTGTTCGACATGGCCCCGGTTTCGAGCAGGAAGAGCAGCCATCTGATTGAGTATGTCTTCCATCACCTATTTTGCCTCCAATGCTGGCCTTTCGTTCATTTCCATTCGCAGAACTCTGACTGCAACGCTCTTTCGTAACTAGTAGTACTCGCCGCAGGTGAGCTCAAGTCCAATCTCGAGGGTTTCTTTGATGAATTGTGGTTTGACTCTGTGGCCCTTCTCGTTTGGCTGGTACCAATGGGGCGTCGGTGCGTCGTGTCCAGCGTACAGTTCATAGTACGTTGGGTTGCGGCGGTCGTCAGCGTTGAGAGTAGTAGGAACTGAGTCGTTCATGGTGACTATGTACGAACTAGTCTGGTACCTTGAGAAGGTTGGAGGGCAGTAACGAATTCTAAAGTGATTCATGAGAGTTGCAAGGGTGCGGCATGCAGTTTCGCGCCACGAGATCAAGAGCAAAGCGGTAGACACGTAAGCAGAGATGGAAACAATGGCAACAGTTAGGCGAAGTTGAACCGATGCTTCTAGCAACCTCAGCAGAGTCAGCTCGAGACTTTGAAGTGGAAAGGGATATGGATGGCTCACAAGAGGAAGACTACAGAGAGAGATCGCTATGTGTCTATTCCTCGCTGTTTTATGCTGTTACTATCCTAGGCAAAAAAATGTGCTGTATTCTCCATGAATACACGTAAGAGGTCTAACGTTGCAGTAGCATGTCGCAACGGGTTGTGCCACTTCACACCTGACGGTTGGCCAGGATGGAATAGTGCTCACAGCACTGACAGACTAAATTCTGAACCAATATCTGCACAAGTCCGGAAGAGAGTATAAGTCAATAATCTCGCATTTCCAGAGAGCATTATCTTTCTGCAACCAGCTGCTCACACTCCCGGACAATTTGACCTAATGATGTGTTGTCCATCTTGCTGGTCCCCCATGCTGCCATGAAAGCTTGTTCTTCTATTACACCAGAGGTGCAGAGGTGCTGTGCCAAAGCCTTTGACGTCACGCTATTCGGCACAGTCTTGCCAAACAAAAGGGCGGCTCTTCTCTTCATAGCCTCTGGTTCCATGCTAAGGGCATCTTTGGCCTTCAGCTCGCTGTATATGGCTTCGGCAGTAGGATAGTTAGCGTGTTTGGTATGCTCGTGGATTCGAGATGTTTCAAACCAGTTCACTGCGCCGATCTGCGTGGGGATTGCAGCTAGGTCTGATCTTGTCATAACAATCCCCTCGAAGCCAACAACCCAGAGATCATTCTTCGGCTAGTTATGGAGTAATTGGATCTTCTGCTTTTGCGCTGCCGCTCTATCCGGGCGGCCATCGAGCTTAAAGGTGACTTCATCAAGCGAACCTACTGGATTCGCAGTTAGGGAATCGTTAAACAGGTCTGCGTCGAGTAGCTTCTCGAGAACTAAGATCATGCCAGGCTTCATATGAAGTTCCCTCTTCAGCGGAGAAGATTGGAGGATCGGGTCTGGTCCGGCTTCCCAGCAGTTTGACCGCAAGTGGCAGAAGCATTGCCCTGCTATTCTGGAACGTGATTGCTAGGGCCATATATTGGGAATGCATTCTGAAGCTTGTTGGATTGTAATCTGCTGCAGAGGTATGCAATCTTGGGCTGTTCAGTCTGACTGGTACGCGTGTACGGATCTATCAAGAGTTAGCAAACCAATGTCGTGGGCAGTAGCCGGTAAAAAAGTCTTGATATGTCTAGCACAGCCACGTCCGGAACCTTTCCAGCTTGTTTACTATACCCTTCTAATTGGGAGAACCACCACCCAGACACTACCTCGTTCAGCTTGAGAGCTGTTTCTGTTAATTGAATACCTCCTAAGAACACTAGGAAACTCAAGATGCTCCACACATACAACACTGCTACTAGTCACAAGATAGTACCTATTAACGGTACAATACCTCTTTACTACTTATATGTACAGTATGTAGGGCTAAAGAATAATAGTAGTATTACTATGTGTTGCTATGGGGGGTAGTGTTTAAACCATAAATACAGCTCCTTCGTATTGAGCGCACCAGGTCGGCTACGAAACACATCTTGCACTTCCCCGGGGCTCAGTCACATAGCTTCTTCCTCCTTCAGAAAAGCTCTGAGGCGTGAGGCAGGGTATTGTATGGAAAAGCGATCGCACAAAAGGTGACTGACTGACTGTACATAAACTGAAGCTTTGGGCTGTGGCGCTTGAGTCTTGACATTGTGGATATGTATATATCCGAAAGCATTAACCCGATAATGGTGCCACAATGGTCACAACAGGCCCGGAGATTGAGCTGTCAACATGTCCGAGCGTTCTGCACATGCTGAAGCAGGAAGTCAATCAGCGGACGTATCGTTCCCTCTTCAGCAGCATGCAAAGACTGCATATGCATAGATGGACCTAAATCCAGAATATGGGAACGTCACTAAGATCGTTTTGCCCATGAAGCTCTCAGTATAGAGATGCGCTACTGGGGAGATTATAATCAAAACTTTAGTTTTTGACTTACGCCCAACCCTTGATAGATTTCACCACTGAATTGTTACTTATGTGCAAAGCAGTGTACATCGCCCCCAAAATTGAACCATGTACTCTTTTCTCGAGATCAGTTTTATTGAACGCCATGTTGAATGCTTTTGGTGCTCTAAAGCCACTGTGGTCTTTGTACGAAAAGGCCCCAAGAATATACAGAATCTAGTGAACACACCTCCATCCAAAAACAATGATCTAGCCGTACAGAACTCTTGTGCGGATGCACGAAGAGAGCTCTTGCAGGCTCTGGAAAAGATCCCTAATCTCGTCCTCCTTGACGTCGCTAAGGTCTGCCATGAGGTAGGCGACATCGCCTCTCGAGTCGGACATTTGCTTGGAAATGTTGTGGTTAAGCAGAATACCGTTGACTGCGAATCGTTAGCTTGCAAATAACACAAACGAATAGGATCGAGCATACCTTGTCGCAGCACACCAGGAACGTTCTTGTGAATGTAAATGACACGCATGCAGTTCGCCTCCTCGAGTGACAGACCCCTCAGGTTGACCTCGGGCATGTTGACGGCACCAAGAGTTGCACCCTCGTTGACGTAGCGTACGAGAGCGGTGGAGACCTCAACGCCGATAGCGCTCTGTGCCTCCTCTGTGCTGCCACCGATGTGGGGGGTCAAGATAATATTCTTAAGCCCGACAAGATCCTTGGTCCACGAGTTCAGGTCGTTGGTGAAGTAGTCGCCGTTACCGGCAGGCTCGTGAGGGAAGACGTCGATGGCAGCACCAGCGATCTTGCCAGAGCGCGAAGCCTCGATCAGAGCGGGGATGTCGACAACTGTGCCACGGGCGTTGTTGATGAGGTAGCTGCCCTTCTTCATCTTCGCGAACTGCG
Organism: Neodidymelliopsis sp. IMI 364377; assembly: GCA_027946375.1. Taxonomy (NCBI): domain Eukaryota; kingdom Fungi; phylum Ascomycota; class Dothideomycetes; order Pleosporales; family Didymellaceae; genus Neodidymelliopsis; species Neodidymelliopsis sp. IMI 364377. The sequence continues at coordinate 82,137 of JAPEUT010000074.1, read as the reverse complement.
CTGCGCCAATGAGGTTCTTTGTGTCTGCTGTCGCTGGGACGTGCAGCGAGACAAAGTCGGCTTGCTGGAGGAGGTCGTCGAGAGTCTCAACCTGTCGCGCTGTACCGAGACCCATCATGGTCAGGACGTCGTAGTAGATGACTTCCATACCCATAGACTCGGCCAGTACACTCAACTGGCTACCAATGTGTCCGTAACCAACTATGCCCAGGGTCTTGCCGCGAACCTCCCAGCAGCCCTTGCTGACCTTATTCCACACACCGTTGTGCAGCTCCATCGAGCGATCGGCCAGCTCACGAGCGAGCGCGACGACTTCTGAGATAACGAGCTCGGCGACTGAGCGGGAGTTGCTGAATGGCGAGTTGAATACGGCGATACCCTTCTCGGCCGCTGTCTGAAGGTCGACCTGATTTGTGCCAATGCAGAAGCAACCGATGACGATCAAGTTCTTAGCCTCCTCCAGCACCTTCTTGGTGAGCTTGGTCTTTGAGCGAATACCAACGACTTGGACATCGCGAATCTTCTCGATCAGCTCATCCTCAGGCAGACTGCTCTTGATAGCCTCAACCTGGTAGCCCTGCTTTTTCAGGATCTCGATACCAGCTACGTTGACGTTTTCGAGCAGAAGAACCTTGATCTCTTTTGTGTTGAAGGGCTTCAGTTGTTTGGCCATCTGGTTGGCAGTCAGTGCGGCAGCCATACCGCCGGAGCGGCCATTGCTGAAGCTACCGGAGTGTGGTGGGGGCGATCGGAAGCTGTTGGGAGGGCTGTGGAATTGGAGGTTCGGGCTCGTGCTGAGAGAGAGGCTGTTCGAGACTTGGCGCGCAAGGTTGCTGATGCCGCCTGCGATGTCTTGCGGGGGAGTCATGGTGCGTGTGTGATTTTGTGTAGGCGGATATTGGCGGAGGCGATCTGCAGAGAGGAAGCCGTAACTCAAATTGGTCGTCGAATCCGAGGTCTGCTAAGGAGTATATAAATAATGCAGCGGCCCGTCTTCTGCAATTGTTTGGTTGTGGGGTTACAAAAGTTGGTGGGAAGTATGATCGCGGGGCAGATGATGGGGATTTGGATGGAAGAACAGCAGCAGCAACAATAATTAACTACAAGTCCAGGAGCCAGTCACACCGTACCCACTCTTGGTCAAGTCGCAGTACGTCAGGCTAAAATTGTCTCAGTGACTCCAACAATCGACTCACGGGTTTCAAGAGGCTTGAATTTTTCAACGCGCCGAATGATGCAATCCCACTAGAGCGTCCCCTCTAATGCCGACTGACAACGCAGTGCGCCGCATCTGGCTCCGTTATCGGCACGTCGCCGGCTCGTCGGTCACCCACACAGGGGTCTTTGCACCAGGTTGAAGTGCTGAACAGTCACAAAGGCCGAGCTGAGATGGCGCAATCGCCGACTTACGACAGACAAAACGCCGCTGTATTCATAATCTATGGATCCTAGCCTGATGCTCGCCTTACGCTTTCCCTGGTAGCGCTGAACATGCGCCAACCGAACCGCAAAATAGCTCATATATCCTTTCTCATGACTCCATTACTGTGGTATAACCGACTTTTCTGCAAGAAGGTGCAGTTTACAACTTGCCCTCCTCCTGCATGGGCCATTGGTAGCCTGTCGAAGCGTTAGCGAATTGCTCGGTTCATGGCACAGAGGTTAGGTCCTACCTGCTGCGTCGCTGAACTTGTAGCCGTAGGATGATGTGAAGTCATCGAGAACAGCGGGGCCGCGAGATCCTGAACTCAGGTTAGCATAGCATTTATTCTTGTAATCCACGATACATACCGTAGGGATACTCCATGGGGATGATCTCCTTGTTGTCGTCGAGGTAGTGCAGCAGAGGCGAGAAGATCCTCCAGCTGGCATCGAGCTCGTCGTCACGGACAAAGTTGCTGTGGTCGCCCTTCAGCGCATCGAGAATAAGCGACTCGTAGGCCTCGGGGATCTTGAGGTCAGAGAATCGCCGCCTGTAAGTAAGGTCGAGCTCTGTGACAACGGTCTGCATGCTGAGACCAGGCAGCTTGGAGTTCATCTTGATGTAGACACTCTCGTTGGGCTGGACACGGATGACCAACTCGTTACGGGGAATGTCCTTGAAGATGCCAGAGGTGACATCCTTGAACTGGATGCGGACCTCAGTCTTCTGCTCGTTGAGCGCCTTTCCGGCCTTCAGGATGAAGGGAACGCCGTCCCATCGCTCGTTCTTAATGTATGCAACCATCGAGGCGAACGTGGGGCAACGCGAGTCCTTGGGGACGGTGTCGTCCTCCTTGTAGCCGGGCTTCTGTCCGTCGAGCGACTTTCCGTACTGTCCGATGATGACGTTCTTGGGCTCGATCGCGGCCATGCCTCGCAGGACACGGACCTTCTCGTCACGGATGTCCTCGGCGGAGAAGGAGATGGGGCGCTCCATAGCGAGAAGAGTGAGCACCTGCAGCAAATCTATCGCCAGTTAGCGACTTCCTCGAGCCCATTATAAATGCAGTTACGTACGGTTCTGCATAACATCACGAATGATACCGAACTCATCAAAGTAGCCACCACGACCTTCTGTACCAAAAGGCTCCTTGAATGTGATCTGAACGATATTAGCGTCTTATTTATACATTTTGTGACCTGTTCCCGTACCTGGATGTTGTCGATGTGGTTCCTGTTCCAGGTTGCGCCAAAGAACTCGTTACCGAACCTGAGAATAAGGATGTTCTTGACCATCTCCTTACCAAGGTAGTGGTCAATACGGAAGAGCTCGTCCTCGGTCCAGTCAGGCGAAAGCGCCTTCTGGAGCTCTCGAGAGCTCTGAAGATCCTTACCGAAAGGCTTCTCAACCTGTGCGCATCCAATCAGTCGCTGAATATAGGGTAGTTGCGGCTATCCAACTCACAATGACACGGGAGATACCGTTCTTGGGGTAGTTGTTACGCTTCAGGTGCTGCGAAACTGTGATGAAGACGCTGGGGGGCAGAGCCATGTAGAAGATCCTGTTGTTCTCCTTGCGACCCTGCTCAAGCTCGCCTAGGTGCTTCTCGAGCTCGATGAACGACTCGTCCTTGTCGTACTGACCCGAGACGTACGAGCAGTAGCCGCAGAACTCCTCGAGCTGCTTCTCCAGTTCCTGTGTAGGGGTCTTGATGTACGACTTAACGCGCTTGAGGAACTCCTCGTGGTCCATCTTTGTGCGCGCATATCCAACGATGCGAATGTTCTTGGGGAGGAAGTTGTTGCGGTGCTACGACATGGTCAGTACAAACGGCGTAGGTATCGATCGCGCAACTTACGAGGCCAAAGAGCGCAGGGAACTAGGCGTTGGTTAGCAAAGCGGATCGTGTTTGGGCGCTCGAGTACTCACGGTCTTCTTCTTCGCCAAATCACCGGACGCGCCCAGGACTACGATAATGGTGTTGTCTTTGAGCTCCAGGGTGCTACGGAGGCGTCTCGGTCAGCGCATAATTCTCCGCCCGTAGTACTTCGAGGTCCGTTGTGTGCTCTGTCCGAACATCGCTACAGAGCTACCCCTCGGTCGAAGTTTGGACATGCAGCCACCCGCTCGAACATCAACACCATGGTGGGGGTTATGGGACGATCTCCAATAAACACGTCCAATGCAAGGGACTACAGAGAGAAAGAAAACATACCCGGCATTGGCCTCGACCTCAGGCTGGATGACAGTGTCCGCCATAGTGATCACTGGTCGGGTGCTGTGGTTGATTGTGTTGAGAGGCGCGGTGGGGTGGGGTATCAAAGGGCAATTGGTGAGCGTCAAGATGTTTGTAGAAAGAAAGAGGAATCCGTCTCGAAGTGGAAAGCGGAAGACGCGGATGAATTGTTGGTTGAAGGAAAAGCTTCGACGTGGTGGGGTTGATTCGGGCCCTTGCGCGCGTGGTGGTTTGTGACGTTATCCACAAAGCTCCAATGATGACGATTTGGTCGAGTAAAACGATTCACGCAATCTTACACTGCGGCTGCATCCTCTTTAAACCTCCTATCAGTAAACACCCAGGTCATATAGCATCACTAAGCCGCCGCCCATCTTGCAAAGCATCTCCGGCGCCAGCCAGAATCCACAATGGAGCCTTGCTTGCTAACGCCGAGAGGTCCGTGATCTCTGCAGCTGCTGCTTCACTGGCAGCGCCGAGAGTTTTGCGAAACCGCTGAAGGCACTCGAGGCCTCAAGCTATATATACATCCACAAAACAGAACCGGTTTCAGGCTATCGCAATGCCTAAACGAATTACTGATTGTACGCACAAGTCTGCGGCCGTCCTGCGACAGGGTGCCCAAAGCTCGAAGTCGTGGTAGTAAATGCTATTGCACGGTAGAATGAGTAGGCACAGATGTCGGCTTGTCTCAGAACTCCGGGCGGCTGCTGAGTGCTCATAAATCCTCCGGCCCCTCTTCAGCGATCCAGCAGACCTTGTTGGGAGGCTAAACGCCCGACAAGGCTGCAGGTCATTGACAGCATCTCGTCTGCTCTAGCACCACTCAAGTATCCGTTCAGCGATGTCCGCCGGATCTACTCAAAATGGCGTCGTGAGCGTGGGATCTTTACCGGGAACGTCGTATGGTCACCCGGTGAGCGTTGACATGATGGAGTGAATCAGCCCTACTGCCGGGCCGATAGGTGTATATCGGCGAATTCACCGCGCAGCGTCGGGTTGATGAACAGGAACATCAGGCAGCTCCAGCGTGACATTAAAAAGCTACAATGACTTCCAGTATAGTAGCCAGGAAGACAGTAGCCAATCTTCAGAGATATGGAGCGACTGGATTTTGGCGGATTCTACGCGTGGATGCTGCGTGCATTTGGGTGAGTCGTCGACGCACCCTCTGGACGGAGTGTAAGTGCAGATAAGACCCACGGCTGATTAATGCATCGTGGGGCTACACACTCATTCGAAGAATAGTAAGAGCAAGCTTCACGTAAAGCTTTTAGCCGCAGCGTTGCGCTTTACCAAAATGACGGTGTAACCAAAAACATCTGGAGTGTAAAGACAAGAAACTTCCCTACGGAATGATTTTCCACGAGCAGTGGGCCGAAACGAAGAACAACGTTGTAGTGAAATCTACATAAAGCAGCTGTCGCCAGTCAAATCCCAAAGTGAACCTATGTTTCCTTACTACTTAAAACTGTCAACTTTGGTAAGTGTATGCTCCATTGCACAAGATTCGGGATACGACAGTTCGGCTCTTGCAGTATCAGCTTCCAGGACCTTCAGCGCAAACATAGACATACCACCTTTTTGAAGGTTGTCGTAATCTAGTTGCACCTCAATACATCTACTAGAGGTTTGTCGTTTTACGTTCACAAGCTTGTACGATGGTAGCCTGCATTTAATAGGACGTGACTGTCGAATTAAGGGGATCTCGGTACAATGGCTGCAAAAAACATAGACTGTCTACTGTGAAGAAGTATACCAAACCACCAGCGAATCTCCGCATTTAGTTCAGAGGACCTGGATTACCTAATTTGCAGATGCGGAATCATGTATACGAACTGAAAAATTGCGACTAGAAACAAATGATGCACTTACCTGTGCATAGCAACACAGTACACGTATAATTTCAGCCGTGCAGTAGCAGGTCGAAGGGTGCGGACATAGAGGATCGGCCATGTGCCAAGGGCAGCTGGTAAGCCTCACTGGAATCACGAAAGTTGTGATTATCGCCAAAACGAAGCCTCCCAGCCGGTTCAGTTCGGGAAGGGTGATTCTGATGGCAGACAAGGAACAAAAAGATAACACAATAGCTGAGTAACGACTCAGACTTGCGATGATGTCTGAGATGGGGAAGGGTCATGTGACCCTGCGTGGGTCGTACTTTCCTGCTGGCTCGCTCGCTTAGCACGCTCTAGCGCAAAGCACAAGTTCCGGCTGGCTCGTCGAATTTCCACAGCGACACCAGGCAATCAACTAACCAGCAGCACCACCACGGTTCCCGTTACTTTCCCACATACAAGCCGGAGGCCAGGAATCATTCGCCATGTCTGACAAGTCTCACCGTCTCTACGTCAAGGGAAAGCACGTTTCGTGAGTGCGCACCGAGCCCATGTCGAAATGAACATATCGCTAACACGGCCACAGCTACCAGCGAGGGTACGACTGAATTCGCACTGCACTGCAGTTCTCCGCTCACATCGCAACAGAAAGCGCAACACCAACCCCGGCACCTCTCTCCTCAAGCTCGAGGGTGTTGACGACACCGCCGCCGCACAATGGTACGCTGGTAAGCGCGTAGCCTGTACGTACAATCGACTCCACGACGATAGTTTGTAGGAATATGGAGGTTAATAAACGCGCAGACGTCTACCGTGCCCAGCGCGCCATCCAGGGCTCCAAGATCCGCGTTATCTGGGGCAAGGTCACCAGGCCTCACGGCAACTCTGGCGTTGTCCGCGCCAAGTTCAGGTCGAACCTCCCTCCCAAGTCCTTCGGTGCCTCCGTTCGCGTCATGCTTTACCCTTCTTCGATATAATTTCGGTCACGCGTTAGGGGTCGGAAACGAACGGTAGATGATGAGCGATGGAGCAGTTAGTGATACGGCGCAAACCCCGGCAACGGCATAGGAACGAGGCAACATGACAGCGGGGAGGCTTTCATGCACAGTTTCATCCACATGAGCATGTACAGGCTGTTTAACGGTGTCATTGTTTTCGGAAATCCATGACAAGGCAATGGCAAAATCAATCAAGATTCCTCCCAAGATCAATGGAAAATGATCAATCCCTTCTCGATATTTGTGGCATCGTGATGGAACGAAAGAGGCAATCTTCTCATGGAAACGATAGCCAGTTGTTGCTGTAATACTAACGATCTGCTCACAGACACAGGATTAGTGGAATTTCCTCTCACCGCCTCCAACTACTCTTACCGCATCCAACTACCTTCACCGATACATCGCCCTACTCAACAACGATGGATTCGATACAGGCTATTAGAGTGCCGCGGTAGCTCTCCTCGATTCCTCTCATGCACGTCGATCGAATCTATCAACATCCGCGTTGTGGCATAAAGGATGCCGCACCTGAACGTTCTGCTTGGCTGTGTCGTATTGCCACTGCAATGTCACCCTACCAAGCGCTCAAATAATTGACTTGTATTCTGGCAGCATCTAGCAAACCATATAGGTTCCGCATGTGTGGTCGAAGAGCTACTCCAAGAGCCATTCCAAGCTATCAACTGCTTTTGGCTAAGCATTACGACCACCGACAATCGACCTCTCCATATCCTGTTTACGTGTCTCCACACTATAGTGTCAGCTCCGCTATTTAAATCACTCAGATAGACATCGCTAGGGGTTGAGAACGTTGTGCAAATGCCCTGGTCACATTTACAGACCTAAAGCTCAACCTGTAGTTCAACTGACGTCATGCTCCACAGGATCTGCCTGCGCTTCGAACATGCTGGGCAGGACATCACAGGACTAATACAGGTGAGCTGGAGTATATAATGTGAATCCTGTTTCTAAATGCAGCAATCATGCGGACACATGTCTCTCGCTACTCCACCATCACTAATCACTTAAGTGTGCAAGTACGACTTGATGTTGAACAGACCAACACTGCTTTACCAGTTCGTAATTGATCAAGGGATTATCCCGCTTGTTCGTCCTACATTTGAGACTCGATGTAACTACAACAGACGACATGTCAAGTTCAAGGATCATATGCAGCAACGGCTTGTTGATAGCACAATCTTCTTTTTTAGAATCACTGAAAACTGTTCCCACCAATTCCAAGTATACATGTCCATACCTATAGCATAATGTGTTTATCTACTGCTACTAAATGTGTAACACTTCTCCCAAAGCGCGCATTCATATAGACCTCGCTAGCAAAGTAACCAGCAATGTGGTATCATAGAACACCACTCAAGCCCATTGAACTCAAAAAACCGGTGATTAAGACATCGTGAAATCTCCAAGCCGTGTATTCGCTGCATTCCATATAAAGTTAGTCATGTTGGAAGCAGTATTCGATCGCGGAGAGCAACAGCCTGCCAGATTTCGCTTCTTCTCATACCAGTGATTGATCTCAACTATCTCTTTATCTATCTATACAATACTCTGTATCGCCAAGCAAACGACTATGCTGTCTCAGTTTAGTAGATGTGTATTTCAGTCTTGGGTTGTGTCGAGGTACTGACGTCACTCGTAGCATTCAAAACATTTTATTTAATATCGTGAGGGTTGTTTTAAGAGTTTGACGTGAACATTTTCAGTCTCCTCGGTAGTGCTTCAGCAAAGACTAAGTCGCTCCAGAGTTGTCGTTGTGGTGTGGTGAATTTCCAAAGCTGTTCCAGGCCTTCGATTGTGAAGAGAAACGTCAGCGGACTTCGGTGAAGCAACACCAGCGAACGCTTCAGTTCAACATAGGACATGTTTGAAAGGACATAAACTGGATACTTCAAAACGTTTACATCGAAGTAATAAATTGTTCAATGCTACGTATACATTCACAATGATCTTTCTCGCCCTTCATTCTCCCTGAACATCCTCCCCTTGGTGATGGGCTGAGTTTTCACTTCCACTTCTTTCACACAACCAGCCGTTATAACCCATCAAAGGCTCCTGTACCCGTGACCGAGATATTCGGAATGTCTTCCCTGTACCCTACACTGACAGGCCACGCATTTAGTGCGTGGTTTGCAGCAGGGAGCTTGGCCCTCATCTCGAAGGGAGAGCACATCGTAACCTACGGTAGCGCCACGCCTAATCAACGGTAGCTGCCGTCTTGTCGATCGTGTCTTACGAAAGAGTGGATCGCAATCGCAAATTGGAGATTGCAGATTACTGTTAACGGAGGCACGGTGCTTGCTCACATACATGCGCTTGCCTCTCGGAACCACGACTCCATTGACTTTACTGGGTTCTTAGCAAGAACCAGTCGTAACCAAGGTGTAGGCTGTCAACGCGGTGCACTTAATGTAATATCTTTGACCGTCGCCTGAAATTCACCTGCTAGGAATAGTTGTCCCCATAGCTGCTTCAAAGTGGTCCATCCAGATCTTGCGTTCCTGATATGTCGGTAAGCCGAGCATGTGAGCTTTGGCGTCTGCATGTTTGCCTTTGATTATGATCACGTATTGGATTGAATTCCGTGGTACCTCGTCAAACATCGTTGCCTTCTGGAACTGATGTTGGTCGCAAGGTACGCTAACGTCGAGATCGTGGATAGGTATTGGCTGTCACGATCAGTTCATACACTCCGAGCCATGCTTCGCTACTTACCGAGTCTAGGACTACGACTTTGTCGCCAACAACTTTCTTTTGTGCTTTGACTTTACCCCAGAACAAGTAGTTGTCAAGGAGTACGACATGCACAGCATGCCAGGGCCCCTTGCTTTTTAACTTCATCGTCATACCCCCTTGATATTTCACGCGTCGACAGCCATCCAGCAGCCTGAGCTGAGACAGAATGTTCGAGTCAAGTGTGTGTATGCACCGCTCGAGGTTTTGTGTGTCTTCCCGGCCCTGGGATTCCTCAAGCATAGTTGCAGATACGGACTTCAACCACCCCAGAGCTTTAAGAGCTCGATCTAGTCGCCGAGTCGCTGCATCGATATCAGGGTGGTGAAGGTTGCCTACGATATTCATCAAATTTCGCATACTCTCGATAAATAGATCAAGCTCTGTCAGAGGCAGTTTCAGATAGTCCTCCCAGCTCTTGCCAAAGTACGCAATACTCAGGCCGAGCGTATTTACAAATGGTGTAAACTTTCCATCAGTGCTTTGTGTCGCACGCAGGGCGCCAATCGCATGTGGAAGAGCTCGACAATACTCGCAAAATATACGTTGCACGTTGGTTGCCCATGTCTCGAAGATGGTAGCGTTGCATACTGAGTGTTCTGATTCGAGGAGTTGCTGTTCCATAGGTAGCCAAAGAAACTTTTTGTGAATGGCAGCAAGTTGTTCGCCAACCAATACGACACCAAGATGTCGCTCAAGTACAGGCCACTGCCGTATAATATTGTCGTAGAACATCTTTCGAAGTCTGGTCATGCGATCAAAAAAGTTACGCTCGGCCTCCACAAGTAGTACCCAGATCGCGTGCATTTCGCTACTTTCGAGGGTCGAGTATTCGACTTGAGGCTCCGGAACAGCTGGATCGAGCTGCAGACTGCCCAATACGGCATAAGATGCCTTATGCGCAAGAGGCAGAGGCTTACGTGCAGGCTTTCTTGAAACATTCTGAACTTGCTGTACTGGCTCATAGGCAGTGTATGAAGAGGCTTCTGATACTCTCGACATGATCGACCCTGCATCTGATGTGCCTAGGCTCTCGTTTGACGAGTTGATGCGTGTTTTCCGTAATGTAGCGTCAGAGCCTTGTGTACGCAGCTGGGGTCCACTCGTGCGACGTGGTGGCAACGGTGGGCTGGCAGCAGGTATGATGGGTGAACCCTCACTGTACGATCGAAGTGGAGCGCGCGCCGGCTTTGTGTCGAATTTGAGCTCTGCTGTATCGAATGTATCGGCTCGGACAGGCGCAAGGTACGGCGCCGTCGATGTGATGCGAGGCATGTATGGAAGCATGTCGCGCTCTAGAGAGTCAAAGACGTCAATTGGTTCATTGTCGAGTGCTTTCTGGAGTATTGGGTTCGGCAAATGCATCGGCGTTGCCTCTTCAGGATCTGAAGTAAAATGTGAAATGAGCTGCTGAGACCTGGCCGCTATGACTGGATTGGGTTTGAGTTCAGGGCCTTGTATAGTACCTATTTCGGTCGAGTCTTCTTCAGCAACCTCAATCTCAGCTTGGACTGCTTCGGGCTCTTTTGTATCAGTAGTGGAGGTGTACAGTGCCATAGCCCGTCGATACGCCTTTGAATTGATCACTTGATCATCGAATTCGAAGTGGGTGGATTTCGTTATGGACTCTGCGTCCGCTGTATCGCCTAATCGGCTGTCATAGCTGAAGATTGAGTCTGGCACCTTGATCCGTGGATGGGATTGTCGCAAGGTCTTTGAGCGCTTAACTACCTGGTCTAGCTTGCCGCTGTTTTCCTCGACCAACTTCCTGATATCTGCCATAGATTCCATTTGTAGGCCTTGAATGAGTAAGCTAAGCGCTGACTGTTGCCCTCGTATCTGCGTGAGGAGCTCCTTGAATGTATCCTCCTTCCAGAGGAACTTGGCTCGATCCTTGAACCTCAAGTCGTTGCGCTCAGCCTTTTCTGCGAGGTCGCGCACCTCTTCTTCCAAGCATCCATACACTACGCGACATCCTGTCAAGGCCCGATCGAACGTCTCAAGCAGTTGAGGTTTTCGTAAAAGAGCGTCATGTTGGAGGAGGTTCTGGACTTGTGAAAGTGAGGCTGCAATGACCATGGATTCAGAGTATATGGCGGTGATGAGAACCGACGCATCTTTGTATCGCTCACGCAGGTCGTAGAGTTCCTTGGCTGATTGGATGCATTGAGGTAGGGCGGCCATCTGTTGAAGACTTGTTAGCCTGCTTCCATATGCTTAAGTTGCTTGCTTATTTCGCACTCATGACACAGGAACAGGGTCTCTGAGAATGCACATACTATACCGAACACCGCTGAGACGGGCTCCATAGCTCTGCGCTACTGCCTTCCAGCAGCAAGGTGACACGAAAGCTCGAAGACGGAAGGATGCCATGAAGACGGTAGAATGCTAAGCTTCGACCTGCCGCGTCTGTTTAGGCCCCCACGCGTCGCGGTTTCTAAAGCTCCCGTCAGCGCTAGACAGTGGTGACGGCTAGCGGCCGCACCTACCCCACTTAACGGATCACCGCTGCCCTTCGTTTTTGTTCTCTCATTACCAAGACTTGGCCTCAACTGCACTATATTCTCATATTCGACGCAATGAATTTCACCCGAATTGGTCGTGTCTGCAGCTCGGGAAAAAAATCGGATTTTCATACCTCACCAAAGGGCTATCCAAGGCCACCAAATCAGCTAATCTATATCTTGCTCCCAGATGTTTGACCCAAGTTTAGATTATATCACTCAACGCACGTTGGAACGCCAAAATCGGAACCATGGTTAGCGCAACGTAAAACACGACAGCATCTGTTCCTTTTTTTTTTCCAAAAACTCCAATGCACTTCCTTCTTTTCCCCGACTACCTTCGACCCAGGATCCATCTTACCAAAAGCGATAGTCTTGCTCACTACAACGCAGACCGCTTCGCACGACCTTTTTCTCTCTTCACTCTACCCAATTTCGGTATCTGAAAGAACGATATGTTCCTCGCCTCGCCATATAATTGACCCGTTCTGAAGTATGTTGCAAAAGTAGGTGCGAACCTTTCTCACCACTTCTGGTCCTTCTTCGCCAAGACGTTCATGCACAATTGGTCCTAATCCTCGAATACACATCTCGAAGCCGTTTGTGTGGTTTGTGAAAGGCAAGACCCTGCGAACGAACATTTCAAAGGAGAACAACAAACCGGGGGAGAGAGCAACGTAGCGACCAGCAAAGCTTCGCTGATTAACGAAGATTTGAATACCTGCGATAGGAGGAAGTCGCGGAGGCTTTCTGATCCGCAGTTTTCTCCAGGTTGGCAATGTCCAAGCACCCCGAAAGAACAACTCGGCATGTTGAATGAACGCGGTGAGGCGTCTGGTCTGGCCTGGTACGGATAATGCTTCTCGAAGCCACAGCATCTCCGGTGTGCCTCGCTTTGCCCATCCCATCAGATCAGACCTGCTAATCGGCACGACTATGTTTTCTTTCTGCAGCGTAGTGGATATTGCCCGGTTCCGCGAAGTCTTATGCGCCACCTGTATGAGGTATCCAAATTCTGCTGAAGCGTTGATGGCTCTGGAGAGCTGTCCACTATCCATCATGATCTGAAGCGGCGTGACAATCATCTCATAGATTTTAGGCTTCAAATGGTAAACTGCCTCTTGGTTGATTTGTCGACATGTGCGGAGTATAGCGACTGGGAGCGTCTGAACACCTAGGTCGATGTAACCTGTACCCATCCGGAGGCGCGAGTGTTGGCAGGTAATTTCCAGTCTTTCGTATATCATGATACGAATTTCCGTTGGCAATTTGAGGAAAGGGAAAAACTGTTTCGATATCGTTGCAGATTCGGGGAGGCTGTATGATGTGTGGTTTCGATGTCTCATGATACTGTGCGAAAACTAGACAATTCAGCGGTCTTAGTAGAAAGTGCATCATTAGGGCAAGAACTTTTGTACTCAGATCGATTTGCAGAATAGCTCCTTCTGACTTATATATCCATGGTTAATTATATGAACCATGGGTTAACTAAGGTCGATTATGCGCTGAGGCTGCGACCTGGCTTCTTTCATCCAACCCTAAGCTTCGAAGTGCGAAGTATCAGAAGAAACCACATGAATGAGTCACTTCGTTTATTCATGGTAAGAGAAGGGTCTTGAGTTCCTGACAAAGAGTCGTAACCAGATCCACTTGCTTGCTGAACCTTGAAACGCATCGGCAAAGTAGTTGTAGTCTCGTTGATTCCAAGCTCTTATAGGTGTTCCAGATCAACTGTGTTGTGATCAGAGTCTGCTTTCTTCTTTCCTCAACCAGAATAGAAAAGACACTGTTTGTCGGCCAAGCAGGGGAGTCTCTTTGGCTTAAGCCAGATCGATCAGGTTTGGAGATGACACCTCAGCATCTGAGCCCTTATCGTAGTGTGTGGTGCGAAGTCCATCGACAAGCCCCGTTGCATTCGGGTTACACACACTGTTTGTGATAGGACCAGCAACCGACCTTGATGTACCGCGAGCGGCCGAGGACGATACACTGCTCATGGAGATTCCGTTATGACCGTTGGATGAGACACGAAGCTCGCCAGCAAAAGTCGCACGTGAAGGAGCACCCCTAACCCGGATTTAGCGCCATGAAGTGGTATCATACTTGAGGGGAAGGGACCTACAGTCGAGCTGTTTCTACCTTTTGTACTTTGGTAAGTGGAGGCGAGGCTGGCGTCGGAACAGACAGACGCACATTCTCGGACTCAACCCGACCAGGTGCTCGACTAGCGGTGACTTCTGTTCTCACATTTCGACCTGAGAATTGATTAGCATCTGTACAGGAGATACTATTGATCTTCTCACCTGCTGCTCGCATGCGGCCGGTCTCAAGACCAATGTTGTGGGGATTGTCCGGGTGCGTGGGGTCGTAAAGGAATGAGAGCTCTGGGCTATCGACAGCAAGGTTTCCGTTACGAATATTGTAGATGGCACTCTGGGATCGATAGCAGATGTGGTAGCCCTCTAGAAATGCTTGCCTAATGGCTGTTTCAGCTGTTCCAGAACCCGACATCAACCTGCTCTCGATAGGGCCACGTTCATGTTTTGCTTCCGCAGACTTTATGTAAGCAAACTTCGTTTGTGTCTCTTGCGCAACTTGCTCGCGTATTTCGGCCTCAAGAGTGTCACGGAATATTACCTTGTGTTGCTGCTCACGGACCTCGAGAGCAGCTTCTTGATGACGAAGTCGTTCTACCTGAATGTCAATCTTTCCTTCCACTTCAGAAAACTGATGTCGAACTTTCAGCTCAACCTCGCGAACCAGATTTGCTCGGTCTACTGCACTCATAAGGCGAATGCCACGCTCTTCAAGCTGATTGTGGAGCTGCTTCTGTCCGTCAGAGAGGTAGACTTCAAGCTGTGCGATCTTCTGTTCGCGGAACTGAAGTTCAAGTTCCTTCCCTTGCGCCTTTGCTTTGGCTCCAAGTGCCTCCGCCTGTTTGTGCAAAAGATCCGTCAACATATCAGACATAGCAGCACCAATATTCGCTTGCTGCTCTGCGCCTACTGTTCTTCTCATCTCCGCATTGATTTTGCGTTCGGTGTCGAGGTCGTTACGAGTCTTCATAAGTTGGGCTCTTGTACGGTTGAGCTCATCGTAGTCGATCGGAGGCCGTGGAGGTTGGTATCCAACTGGTGGGTACTGAGCGCGAATCGACGTACGAGGTATAGGAGTGGACCAGTTGTGCTACAATTGGTTAGTATGGGGTGGACACATCCATTGTTAAGTTCTTACCCCTGTCTCTTGTGCGTTGGGTTGCTGTAAGCTGGTTGGCTTGGGTACAGAGCGCATGTGCGGCGGCACGCTTCGTGATGATAGAGGCGGTGGAACGGCATCTCTAGGTACCTTAACAGCGGTATCTTCAGCATCTCCAGACGCTTTGTTGTCTTTCTCGGTTGAAATCACGACCTCGTTCTTCTCTATCAAAAGCTCAGTGACTCTTTCCACAGTGGTATCGTCGGACTGTCGGTCATCGTCGTCACTGCGATGAGTCCGAGAACTGAGGCTACCTTCTGTGATCGTAGAATTGGGAGATAGAGACATTTGTGTGAGGATAGGAGTATCAACCGAGCAGATTGTCGTAGAGCTGATCGCAGCGACTTGTAAAGTTTCACCTGCCTCGTTGGTCCTTACCACATCAACCGCAATCTGAGCGCTGGTGGACGTGTCTGCCTCCTCTTCGTCCTGATTTGAGACAGTAAGGTTCTCTTCGCTTTGTGTTGAACTGACTTTGCTCTTTGGATCGGCTGATGCATCGTCCTCAACAACCTCACTGTCTTCAGAATCATCATCAGCATCTTTCACTGCCAAGGCCTCTCGAAGCTCAGACACCTCTGAGTCTAGCAATTTGTCCGAAACTGCAGATACTGCAGTATCAGGTGCAGACCTAGCTTTGGTGATCGGAGATATAGGTGGTGTATCAATGGCGACATCGTGCAAGAAAGGTGAGCAGCTAGATTTCTCCGCCGTAGAGAGCATGGTTTCCTCTTCCATTGCTCGGACGCCGGGGTGTTGTTGATCAGCGGGTGGTTAGCAGATCTGAGGAAGTATCAGTCAGCGCTCATAACATTGTCTTGCAAGCGAGTGACAAGACTACATACCTTGGAGTAGACAACTACCGATTTGGCTGTGTGTTCCTTTCGACGATTGATGTTGTAAGAAAATAGTCCATCAAGATCGACAGAGACTTTTATACACTATGGGGTGGCGAGAAGCGAGCGGTGAGACAGCGGCGCCGATTATGGAGCTGCGCAAACGTCGATGGTAAAAGCAGTAGGGTGAGAGCTGTCGCAAGAGATCACAAGACAATTGATACTCAGCCCGGCCGGCCCGAGTGAGATTCATCTCAATCTCCCAGCTGCGCGTCGAATTGTACCCCAACTTTCTTGAAGGCTATCGTAAGGTCTGGAGCGATAATCGAATGTCTTCCCCGTGTGTACAGTGATCTCAAATTCGGGACTTTTGTCCTGCAGTCACGTACTAGTCGCCACAAGCAGAGAGCTTCATCAAGAGGATCGTCGCTGTAGCCCTCAAACTCACCCTGGAGGAGTAGCGTCATACGTTCGAGATTTCCGGGCAGCAAGTCAGATACCTCGATGGGAAGAACTTGATCGGGAACATCCAGAAGCGAAGCGTCACTCAAGAAGCCAGTCTCGCAAATCTCCAATGAGCTGAGTTTCGCGAAGGATCGAAGGGAACCAAGCAATTTCGACTCTGCTTCAGCAGATGGACTGTATCTAATCTCGCGCATATCCAAAGTAAGTGTTTCTAGTGTCCTTTCATGGGCGAGAAGAGCTCGATGAAGTATGGAGGGTACCGAAACTGACTGGTCTAAGAACGCCCATTCACATGTAACGTGCCGTAGATTTCTACAAGCCAAGACCAAGCGGGAAACCTCGCAGAGCTTTAGACTACATTCAGTAAACTCCAACACTTGTAATTTTCCGAAATGTCTGAGTGTCGGTCTTTGAACAGTTTCAGCGTTACTGGTAGCACCAGATATTCGGAGCTCTGAAAGCATAGTGAGTGACTGTAGAGCTGGAGATATACGCTCAAACACAGATGTTCCTTCTGTAGAAGATGAATTCTGAGTATGAAGCTGCATACAGAGATACTTGAGTTTGGTAAGACCATGTCCAAGTGGTTCTAGTGAGGTGTGATTCTGCCATTGGCGCAGGAGATTATCCCAAAACGATACCCCAGCACACTCAAGACTAACGATACAAAGATGCTGAAGCTTGGGTGCACATAACACGACATCGGCGAGTAAACGGAAGTAGCGGGCCGCTGAATTTTCGTGGTAGAATTCGTCTTTCTGGACGCTGTTGCCAAGGTGGTCTGCAAGCCGGTTTTCAAGGTAGTACACAAAGTCAGCCAGACGTCGGGTTTGACCGAGAGCCATCTGTTGACTGGATATTGTACGGTGAAACAATTGGAGTTTTCTGAGGCCACTCCAACTGGCACAAGTGATGCATGATGCGTACAGAGCGGGTAATGAGATGCATCGCAAGCGACGAGAAGTCAGACAGAGGGCGTACAAAGCTCGTTGTCTAACGTGGTTCTCAAGCTGTCTTCCTTTCTCTTGCCCTTTATACTTGAATGCTGTTGACTGGTTTTCGTACGAACGTATGGTTTCGAAGCTGTGTACAACCTCTAGCAGTGTCTCGTCGGGCAGATTGCACAAGGAGGGCATCGTGGGCTGAAATGCAAAGGGAATTTTCTCAAGCAACGCGTCCGAAGCGACATGCGCGATTGAGGTGTTGACGGTACAAGGTGTTTGCCTGGAAAACAGAGGTGGATAACTTTCGTGCTAGTGCTGTCTAGGTTAGTCGATTTCTCCGCTCAGCTTTGTTGGGCAACTCTGGTCACCTCGCCACCAAACTCGACTGCATGCATTGCTAAACCATCTAATTCACAACTGCACACCCTAAATCCGGAATGATCATGATAAAAACGATAGCGCTATCACAACACTTGTCTTGCTTTTCCAGTCTCGACCTCGTACACCCACCCCGTTATCCTTACGCCCTCCTCGACAGCTGTGCTCTTGAGCCATTCGACATCCTCCCTGACTTTTGCCTCAAGATCAGAGAACGTAAGGAAGTCGATGTTTTCAACCTCTTTCGCAGCGGCTGCGCCTTTATTTTTCTTGACCAGATCCTTTGCCGTCGCATCGTCGAAAATGAGCATTCCGCATCCGGTATGTTTGACAATTAGCACTTCGGTCGTACCCAGCAGTTGCTGCGATATAACGAGAGATCGAAGAGCATCGCGCGCTGATGCGCCAGCGTTACGGATGACGTGAGCTGCACCAAGAGGAATTCCTGTTGACGTGAGCGCAAAGCTATTGTGAGAAAGAGGGAGTCAATCTACCAAAAGCCGCTGCTGGATCTATGCGAGCATCCATGCATGTCAAGACGGCGTATTTTTGACTCGGTGGCAGCGCCAGATCTCCCTGAGTGAAGTCTGCAGCGTAGGCTCTGTTGCCCTGCTCTAGATTCTGCGTACCATTGGTCGACATTTTGTTTAAGTGCTAACTCGTCCCTTAGCAATTAGTATGATGTTGCTTGATCTGAGTACTGTAATGGACTCTTCAAATATATAATCATCAACCCGATGTGCTCTGCTCGGAACTGTCAGCTTCCAGCTGGCGATCACCCTGTGGTGACATTGCGGGGTTCAATTGCGCCATGCATCAGGAGTCTTGCTCGGTCGACAAATTTGTAGTTAACCCGTCTGTTTTATGTGAAAGTATTTCTTGACATACAGGGTGATTCCTAACGATCACCTAGCATAGCCGGTCAGTCTTGGACTTTTGATGATTAGAAAGCAGAAACGTGATCATATTCCTACAGGGAAAAGTGGGGCGATATTCTAATCTGTTAGCATTAATTCGAACGGCTGATCTTTCGTAAGTCGGCACCAAACGGCTATAAGATTCCACAGTAGGAGAAGGAGTCATATGTCTCACGTCTTTCTTCCAAGGTCCCGCAATCATTTGGGATAGATTCGACGACGTACCACGCTCTCAGCTATTCTCCCCCACGATTGAATCGGCAACCAAAATCTACAACTCGGAAGTGAAGCCGTGCTAAGCAGAAGGCGTGCCTCACATCCAGGCACCCAAGAACGATCATCTCGACATTGTGTGAAGTTGTAGCCATGGATTCGCAAATATCACAAAACGTTCAAAATGCTGCAAGCAAGACTTGGTAGATTGATCTTCTGTGCTATATGAGCTACCTCAAGCATTGCCATTGCAGTGCTTTATTATCGTATGCACCCTGTAGAACACGTTTCGCAGCATCGGGTGGGTTGTCCTATTGTTTGTTTGCCAAACAATGCATTCGAACCCTGACCACGGAGAGTGGGTTCTAGAAGTGCCAGAAACAGTCAGTGGGATAGCTTGAGCCTTGTTGACACTCTTCGACTTACAGCAACGTGTGTGAGCGAGCGAGGGATTCCTAGTAGCTGAAGCCAGGGCCACGAGTGCGGCAGCACAAGTTATTGTCCTTCATGTCGCACTGCTGGTCGGTGGCGCAGCGGTGGATAATTTCCCACTTGCCGTTCCTGCACTCGGAGCCTTGACGTTCACGTGTGCACTTGCGAAGTCCCTCTTGACCACATTTGGCGATCGCGACGTCGATGAGAGTTGGGTCGAGTTTGGCAGAGGTGGTGGTAGGAACTTGAAGAGCTGTCTTGCCTGGGCAAACGTACTCACCCTTGACAGGGTCGAAGGTACAGATCGGAACTTGAGGAGCAGCGGTGGCAGTCGTGGCAAAGCCGATTAGGGCGATAGCGATAGCAGAGGCCTTCATCTTGAATAATGCTTGGAGTCGTATAGGGTACTGGTATAAAGATCGTAACCAGGATAGTGTAGAGGGTGGAACCAATTTGAAGAGTAGGGTGAAGTGTTTTATATATCTCGATGGCAAGGTGAAGGCAGAATTAGCACACGCTTCTGCAACTCCACTTCTACGCACGGTAAAGACATCGACGAACTTACACCATGGTATATACATGCATGGTATTCCAGAACGATCTGGATCAAATCTTGCACCCATGGATCTATTTGTGTGCAACATTTGCTGTGTGGACCATGGTACACCAGTGTAGGTTAGCTCTAATCCGTAAACGGTATGGCTGGCCAACTCGTTTTGCGTTCGAACAGTAGACGCTGGCCTTCATCACGTACGCGTTAGCCTGACTTGATGTTGTATGTCTGCTAACCAGGATTTCATCGAAAACTGTGCAGCGCTACTCTGCTGTATCCAACAACTGTACCCAAGCATACTCTAATAACCATCAGGCAACGGAGTCGGTGACAAGCCTTATGACATGCGCGTGTATGTCAATTAGCTTAGACTTGATATTGCATTTGGTATGGAGGCTGCAACACAAGAACTTGCATGTTGTATAGGAGAGCTGCCCGACGAACTTCTGATCGCTATCGTATCGCAGTTCCGCGTCCGGCGCGGCTACCTCGCCGATGACGACGCCGAAACAAAACGTCGCATATTCAATACAGCCAGTGTGCGCAGCCTTTGTGCTCTTTCATCAAGCTGCCGGAAGCTTCACGCGATCGCAACGCCTCTTTTGTATCAATGCATCATACAATCTCAGCTCCAACCTTACATGCCTGTATTACTTCGAACACTCTTCAGCAAACCCGGGTTGGCTCAACATGTTCAATACATTGAGTTCGGATCGCTCGAGCCTCTCGGACAGACTCCCTGCGACGCGTATACCAAGTCAGATCTCTGCAAGCTCAAGGAAATCGTGTCCACTATACAATGGCTGGTTCCTTTCCCAGAAACAACAGCTGAGCTGATGGCCGACCGGGGCGGGGAGGGCCTTCACCAGAGACTAATAGCAACCTTAGTCGCCATATCAAGGTTCAGCGATGCTCTCGGAACTTTCGTTGTCCTGCTATCATTTGCCAATAACATCAGAGATATCGCGCTTCCACACGGTGTACATCCTTTCAACATCTTGGCCTATTGGAAGTTTGCGCAACCTAGCAAGTTCAGGCGATTTTGGTCCAAAGATATCGGCACGTCTTGGTTCAGTGATTCTTTGGTGCACCGGGAGAAGTACTCTTTACGTGCATTGACCGCAAAAACTGAAGGACAATATGGAGTTCTCACGGATTATCTACGCAGACTGCTTCTGACCGAATCTACTCGTCTGGAATACGGGCCTCCTGCGGCCATGGAAGAGGTGTCTTTGACTGTTTATGATGCGCAGATAGAACACCTGGACTTTTATTTGAAAGACTGTGCCCTCCTAGAGCGCTTCATCTGTCGTTGGAAATGGACGGACCAGTTCACACCAGAGTATGAGGTTGATCTACCCGCTCTTCGAAAATCCTTGCAGCATGTTCAGAAAACTCTAGTTGATCTTACTATCGACACCATGGAATCTGCGTGGCGCGTCGATATCAATAGAATGGTGCCACCCATTGGCAGTCTTCGCGAGTTCAATGCTTTGAAGCATCTCGATGTCGCTGGTCTTGTGCTATGGGGCGACGACGATACTTCAGAGTCACCAGCACTGTCTTCACTATTGCCGCAGTCCCTAGAAACCCTGGCCATTAAGACGGAGTGGGATGATGATATCGAAGACGCTTTGTACCAACTGAGCGTGGATTGTACAGATTTTCTACCCAATCTAAAGAAGGTGGAGTGCACTTGGAGACCCGCACCAAGATTTGTGGCGGAATATCTGGTGGATGCTTGTCAGCGGGAAGGAGTTGAACTCATACTCGATATCGATGAGAACCTGAATTCTTAAGCGATTTCTTTTGTTCGGAATCTGGATGAAGTAGCGTTTGGTAAACTGGCAAAGCTTGCTGGTGTTATGGCGAACGAAACGCATGAGAGAACACAAGTGCTGAAAGTCGAGGAGAGTGGACATTGGATTGCGGAAGAAAACCCAGAAGGCTTCGTGAAAGGGATTATTGAGTTTGTCAAGAAGCATTGAGAGTAATTAAAATTGAGGTGTGCATCAGAGTGTAGACTAGAATGATAGCTTTCTTCCAATGATGCTGTGACTTGCCGGGTAGCTTTAGCGATCTCACAGGGGATCATCATGTTTTTTATGTTGCTATAATGGAAGTTGGATACATGGTCAAAGAAGTTTGTCTAGCATTTATGAAGACTCCACTCAGGTAGGCTTTGTTTCTCTAATTGCTAAAACTACTTTTTCTCCACATCGTCCTCTCTACCCGTCTCTTTTGTAGCCACTCCTCTTCCTCAAAGTCGGGCCGAATTTCGCCAAAATGAACGGGATGGTACACCCTAATATACTCAAGCATCCTAAGAGAGTACATGCCCATTGAGGACCCAGTCTACGGAACATCTGCACAGCAAATAGCGGAAAGGTACCTCCCAAGACGTATCTTAAAATTGCATTTGAAGCCATCGCACTCGCGCTGTACAGCGGACCGTATGTGTCGGTGATGTACATCATACTTGACATGAAGACAAGCATGTTACCAAAGCCGAAGAGGGCCTCAGCGATCGTAGGCGCTATCCAGTGTACACGATATGCGGTTGTCCAGCCGTACCTTTGATAAGTCAGTATCGTAGTCGTATGTACTAGCTGAAGCTCAAGCTTACATGAAGAGTCCGATGGTAAGGCAGGGCCCACCAATCATTGCGAGCGGCAAGCGCTTTTCAGGTTCGAGGCGTGAGGTCGCGAAAGAAGGTGCAGGCTCGCTATTAGCCACAGCCTCGCGAACATGAGGAAGATACCACTTCTTGCTAAACAGCATGATTGCAATGGTCGCAACGAGGACTCCTACACCTACGCCAAGGAAAGTGAGTCCTGTCGAGAGGCTATCAAAACCATAGTACTCGAGGTACACTTGTGGAAACGCAGCAAAGAAGGCTGTCTACACGTTAGAGCCGAATCTTGTTTCTGTGAGAAAGTTCACTGACCGTAGAGGAGACCGAAGTTGAATGCGCTGTAGGCATTGAATGCTGCAACGATGGGCTCGGTCAACAGCATGTGCATCGGCCGAGTGAGTGTTTTGGAGACATAAGTCTTCAGGGCTTTTGCCCACGTTACACCCTCGAGCGCTGACGGAGGTACTGGAAGGCCGTTCTTTTTCGCTCGTTGACGAAGCAGAACTGGTTTATAAGACTCCCAATAGAAAGGGGCAGGTATAATGATCAGGACAATAGTAAAGAACAGGATCAACCATGAAGTCCAACGCCAGCTAAGGTTTTGTGTGACTGCAGCCCCAAGAAGGGGTCCTAATGCTGGACTGCATTTGTCAGTGATTTGATTACTATGCAAGTCAGAGTTTCAACTTACCCAAAGAACGGTGCCGCCACGTACATTGACATTGGCCCTGATCGCTTTTCTGGTTGCCACAGGTCGCTTAGGGTCCCAGATCCCATGCTCAAGCTTGGTGCTGCAAAAAGTCCTGCAAAAAACCGCAAGACGACAAGCGTGGCCATGTTCTGCGCAAACCCAGTGCCGAGAATGAATAATGCGAAGATGGGTAGGCTGATGAATACAACTGGCCGCCTGCCGAAACTTTCGGAGAGTGGTGCTGCGAAAGGCCCACCAAATGCCAAACCAAGCTGATAGATAGAGAAGGCCAGCGTCGCAATGATTGTTGGCGACCCAAACTCAGCAGCTGTAGGCTCAATGCTAGGAGTGAATACTGAAGACGCAAAAGTTCCTACCAAAGCAACACCAGAGATGGTGTATGTCTGGAACCATCTCCGCACAAGCGACCACTGGTGTGGATTGAGAGGGTCGTCGGGCCCGTCCCAGTCGAGAGTCTTGGGGCGCTCATGAGATGACTGAGCTTCCGACTTTGATGGGTCGGACTCGGCAGTGTGTGCGGGTACATCTGCTTGCGCTTCTTGTAGAGGAGAGAATGCTTTCTCAGGGTCGGCATAGCTAGCTGGTCTTGTAGGCACAACCGTACTCGTGTTCGACCAACGATTATTCTGTAAAATGCTCTGTTGAACCATTTCGCAAAGGGCTGGCAAACGACTTTTGCAATGCAATCGAAGAAAGACGCATAGTTGATGAAGCGCAGCTTATGGTTCGCAAAGCCATTGTGCACATCACAAGTTTCGTTGAGACGCCCGTTGCGTGACGCAACGTCACCAAAGCTAGACTTCTGGCCTGGTGGTGATCCCGTGTCGGAGGTTATCGCGGGATCTGTATTGGGTGGACTTCTGTGGGGCTCGGGACGATCATGGCTTCGATCCTCCCGAGCATGATTTGGGTGAGCACGAATCGGGTCGAGTCTTGCGTCACCGACAAGATTCACAGATTTAGCTAAGCCTTGTTAGTATAAGTGAGATTTCCGGATGAGGGTTTCAGTGGGATCTTTGGGCGATGAGGTACGCCTCTTACGACACATGAGGCACAATGCTCGCCTTGAGAATAAGTTCCATTCTTGTGCATTCGCTCATCGCGTTATTGCACCACTTCTGACTGAACATTCTGGTCCGTAGTTCATACAGGATGTATAGTGCCGTCGCAAAAACACCAACGTACTATTCACATACCGACGTGCCTCATACTACGAACTTCCGGGAACTTTTACGTCAAATTTGCCTGTTGCTTGAGGTTTTGACAGCGCCCACAGAATGCCCTGGTCAACGCACTCGTCCCAGTGGTCAGACGCCTTCAACGCTTTGCCAAATCGACGATGACCATGGGGCACACCCTTGAACAGTGTAATTTCTGTTGGCACGTTCTCTTCAGACAGAAGTTTTGCGTACAACAGCGCCTCGTCTCGCAAAGGATCCAATCCAGCGATGCCAAAGACCGTAGGAGGCAGACCACGTACTTCTTCTGCTGTTGCGTTTACGATGTTGACCTTTGTGTCTCTCAGTTCTGGATTTGGGGCCTTCAGTAACGCGGTAAAGAATTCCATAGTTTTCTTAGGCAGAATTGGAGCATGTTCGTTCTCGATGTATGAGGACTTCCCGACTTTCAATTTCTTGCCTGGGCCCTCATCGTAGGTGTACGGACTTGACAAACATGGAATGATTAGAATCTGTCCGGCAAGGTCCGGGAGGCCATTCATAACTTCGCTCTTGCCTAGATGCTTTTCTAAGGCGAGAGAGGCCGCAAGCTGCCCGCCGGCGGAGACGCCACCTACAAGGACTTTAGATGGGTCACCGCCCAGGTCATCTATGTTCTTGTGCAGCCAGGCGAAAGCGTCTTGGGAATCATGCCAGGCAGTTGGGAACACGTTTTCTGGTGTGTGACGATAATTTACGTTCACGACAAGTACACCAGCATTGATGGCAGTCTGACCACAAACAAAGTCCTCGCTGCCTATACTGCCAAAAATGAAGCCACCACCATGGAAGTACAGGTAGACTGGGAGTTTCTCCGATTTATCCTTCTTGACCGATCGGTAACTTCGAGCTTCAATGGTCGCACCATCGCGAGTGGGTACAGTGTAGTCGACCATGTGGATGTGCGGCGCCAGAAATTTCATACCAGCAGCGGTTCTTTCCTCTCGCTCTTTATTAACAGCGTTCCGGAGAACAATAGGGTCCATGTTGGTGTCGAAGGTCAATGCTGGCAACGTCTTCTCGATCTCGAGCCATTCGTCCGAAGGGCCGCCATATTGCGAGAAATCTAGGGTCATATTAACGAATTGATCTTGCTTGAGGGCAAACAAAATGGTTAAAGGTAGTCAGTGTCGAGGATTTTTAGTTTGCAAGTATTGTGATGTACTTGAGGCAAGGCTGACGAATACAGTTGCACCGTCTTACTGCCCCTCGATTAGCGCCACCCCCGCAGATGTGCCTCGGTACATGTGCTCATCTACCACCATCTACTTCGGCTGGAAGACGGATGGTCCGTTGTTCTATCAGATGCTTGAAATGAGCTCTTGCAAGACTGCCGCGATAGTTTGAGGCGCGGCAAGAGCATTGCGGCTGTCCTGTTTGGGATAACCGAGCTAGCCAGTTATTTATCAACCATTTTAACAGACGTTGCCTTAGATTGACTGCTTCGACACATCATCATGTCACAAATATCTCCGCATCCACCTTCACGCGGGCTCGAGGGCAAGGTCGCTATTGTGACTGGCGCAGGCTGCGCAGGAGAGGGAATTGGTAACGGCCGTGCGATCTCCATCATGCTTGCCAGTGAAGGCTGCAACGTCTTATGCTTGGATCTCAACCTCGAATGGGCACAAAAGACAGCAGAAATGTCAACCTCCGAAACTCAGCATGGCAAAGCTATAGCACTCAATTCTGACGTCACCAACGCTGCAGACTGCGAGGCTGCTGTTGAGACCGCAATGAAAGAGTTTGGAAGACTAGATATCTTGGTCAACAACGTGGGTATTGGAGGTGCTCCAGGTACCGCTGTGGATGTCGATATGGATGTGTGGGCAAAAGGTCTTGAGATCAATGTTAGCAGTATGGTACAAATGGCAAAGTTCTGCATACCAGCCATGCAAAAGAACGAAGGCGAAATAAGAGGCAGCATCGTCAATATGGGAAGTGTGGCAGGTTTGAAAGGTGGCACTCCTCACTTGCTTTACCCGACGAGCAAAGGTGCTGTGGTGAATATGACGAGGGCAATGGCAGCCCATCACGCACCGGATGGTATCAGAGTGAATTGTGTCTGCCCGGGGGTAAGACTCTGCTCCTCTCGCCGTACACAGAGCATGCTGACACTTGCTTAGATGTTATACACACCAATGATGTACGCTGGTGGTATGAGTGAAGAGGCCCGCGAGGCTCGTCGAAAGAGAAGTCTGCTCGGCACTGAAGGCAATGGTTGGGATGCAGCTTGTGCTGTCACGTTCCTTGCAAGCAACCACGCTAGATGGATCACAGGCGCAATTCTACCTGTCGATGCTGGCTCGACTGCGGCGGTGGGGATCGGCATGCCGAAAAGCGCAAGCGTCAATGGGTGAACTTGAGTATACTACCCCAGAAAATCCGTATGTGGATCTTGTCCAGCATCTAGAACTTTACGGCCCCACGAATGATTTGGGAAGGTGTCAACGGATAGGTACGGAACTGTACTCCTAGTGTCGGCATGATTACAGAGGAGCGCACTCGCAGATCCAAAAGTCCGTTCTCTTTCGACAGAACAAGCTTCGCTTCTCAGGTACGGCCCGTAAACTGTCATACCAACCCAAACTAGAACACTAAAGCTCAGGGCCTTCAGTGGGGCGGAGGATACCCCTTGGGGCCTCCCAAGACAAATTGCACCAATCGGAGCAATTTCGTGGCTTACCTTGTGAAACACTTACCCCAGATCCCGCGATTTTCATACAGGAGATTCTTATCCCGGCAATCTAATTCTCTTGGTGTCGTTTGTTTCTAGGCATCTATTCGTGGAATGGTTGACAAGCTCTGTGAAACGATGCTTGCACACGGTCGCGTGGTATACCTTCATTTCTGCAGTCGGCCAAACGCCGAAATGTAGCATCCAGCTCAGGACATAAAAGAGCAGTTGGACACTCAAAAAAGCTCACAAGCTACAGACACCATTTCAATTAAGCCTCAGCTTGCATCATGAAGTTCCTTCAGACTGTCACCACATGCGTGCTTGCGCTCTCTTCTCTTGTCAGCGCAGCAAGTTTCTCCAACCCGCTCAAGAAGACTGATGGATCTGACCCTCACATCGTATGGACCGGAGGATACTACTACCTCATGACCACGACATGGACCAATCTCCAGATCACCAGGGCCAAGACACTCGAGGGCTTGAAAACTGGAGAGAAGAAGACCGTGTGGACCGACACCAACACCAACAGGAATGCCAATATGTGGGCTGTGAGTCTGGCACTTCGAAGAATACAGACCGTCACGCTAATATTGCATGACAGCCCGAACTCCATTACTTTGACGGCCTTTGGTACATCTATTACACAGCTGGCAGCAGTGCAAACTTGGACCTACAGCGTCCGCACGTTCTGAAGGGTACGGACAGACTATATGAATCGTAGTCAGAGCTAACAGTACTGTAGGCGGTGCCGATCCCTTCCAGTCGTACTCTTATCTCGCAACCCTGACTAACACCTGGGGCATCGACGGTAGCATCGTCCGCTTCAGTTCCTGGGGTAACTACTTTGTCTGGTCCTGCATGTCAAACAGTCTACAATCTCTCTGCATTGCATCACTCACCGCGCCTGGCAAGATCGGCGCTACCAAGGTTCTCTCGCAACCTACTCAGAGCTGGGAGAAGAATGGATCACCCGTTATGGAAGGCCCTGCTGCCATGTACCATGGTGGAAAAACTTATCTCACCTACTCGGCAAGCTACTGCTGGACTCCCAACTACAGCTTGGGTCTCCTGACCTGGAACGGCAGCGGTGACCCATCTTTGAGTGCCAGCTGGGCTAAGTCTGGCCCGGTGTTGACGAGTGCGAACAGCAACTACGGCCCAGGACACAATGGGTAGGTTCCGTGTATGATATCTCGTTGCCAAATGCTAAATCTTCCGTAGCTTCTTTACCAGTCCCGATGGCAAGGAGATCTGGAACGTTTATCACGCGACAGCCAATAGCGCTGGAAGCTGCGATGGTGAGTTGCGACAAATGGTAATACTTCCTCGACTCTGCTAACAAGGACAGGCAATCGTTACACCATGGCTCAAAAGGTAAACTTCAACTCGAATGGTACACCGAACTTTGGTACTCCTGCGAAGCTCGGTACTTCGCTTACCGGTCCGTCTGGCGAGTGATGTCCCATATAACACTTCGTAATTAGCAGCATGAATCAAACCTTCTGGTTGTTTAGACACGCTCAGTGTATGCCATAAGCGCTACGTGCCTCTTACCTATAGTCCAGGTGTTTTGTTTGAATTCTTGTGAAAGCCTCCAATCTCTGAGATTTTCGAGAAATCATCAGAACTAGACAATCTTTACTTTTAAACAGCCTGTTTGTATTAGCGTTGAAGATCCCGTGTGCTATTTTCTCCAGCGCACATAGTCATTGTTTCGCTTATTGAACGACTATGGTACACATTGTCTTCACATGTCCGTCGGGCAAGTGTGCAGGTTCGATCAAGCCTAATCGCAACTAATTCTACTCGTGGGAAGTTGAACATATCGATATGATCGGCTTGTATTCAAGTTATTCGAGAGCCGGCTCTATCTGGGCTTACGCGTACATAGGTGGGAATGGGCAGTGAGCGATGCTTCATGGGTGAAGCTATCGCAGCCGGTATCCGCGTGCGGCAAAAACCACCCGCGCTGTGGCGCATGACGCACCAATTAGCGCACATCGCGACATCGCCGTTCTCCCACGCAAGGGGCGCGTCGCGGTAAGGGCACAGAGATTGCGATGCTTCTTGTATGATAGTGGCTGAAAATTTTCTGGGTCGTGGCTGAAGGTGAATCACAATGGTTGTGGTACAAAGAGTACCGGCCTGGACCTTCGTCGTCGGCCTTATCACAGCGCTGCTCAAACCAACACCATGATCCCAGATCACGAAGCGATAGACAACGAACTGGAGAAGCCGGCCCCGAAGTCGCAAATCCAGCAACGGCTTGATGCTCAAATCGACACAAAATGGGCCGATCTAATTCTTCTGGGATGCTTCTTCTGCTCTGGCCTGATAGATAGCATGGCGGTCAACATGTATGCATGCTTCGTCAGTATGCAAACAGGTTAGTAGTTGATAGCGTCGCATCACAGATGCCCATCAGCTTATATGTGCTAGGGAACACAATCTTCGTAGGCCTAGGTGTCAACGGACAACCTGACTCGGCGCCTCGATACTCCTGGGCAAAGTCACTGGCGGCAATTGTTTGCTTCGCGTTGGGCGCGTTGTTCTTCTCCACCTTTCATCGATTCTTCGGACCGCAAAAGCGATGGGTTCTAATCACTTCCTTCGCTATTCAGGCTCTCCTCATTGCTATCGTTGCCATCATCACCACCATTCCAGTCATTCCAAATCAGCCACCTGTAGTGGTGACGGAGAACGACTCTGAACTCTTAAGATTCACCATGCCGAGTACTTTCCCTGGATCCGATTTCGCCGCTATTACTATCCTGGCCTTCCAGAGTGCCGGCCAGATTGTGGCCAGTCGCGCCCTGAAGTACAACGCCATGCCAACCGTGGTCTTGACGAGCTTGTACTGCGATCTCATGAGTGACGCCCAACTCTTTACAGCGCCGCTAGGCGAGAACGCGGACAGAAACCGCCGCTTTCTTGGGGCTGTATTGCTCTTGGCTGGCGCGATATCTGGTGCCTTCCTGACAAAGTCTGATGCCGGATTCAAAGGTGGTCTCTGGATCGGTGTCTTCATCAAGACTACGATGGCTGTAGCATGGTTTTTCTGGAGGCAGAAGAAAGCCGCTTCGAAGTAACGATATACTTTATCGAGCTAATAACGTATAATGGCGTGTTTCATGTTGTCCCTCGCCAAGCGTTTTGGGCGTGACGTCATCTATGCAGTTGCTTGTTGTGGACATTTCGTTGCGTGTGTTTGCTGCACTCTTTAGTTTTAAATGCGGCAGACATAATGTACGTGACTCGCCTGACATTATGGTGGAATGTGGATTTGTCGAATGAGCAGGCAATCCTCTCTTTGATCCGGTTGACGGCGGCGGCGAGCTTGGCACCAGCCCCTTGCATTCCCGCGCCATGCACCCCAGATGATCTCCACACGTGCCTGCAGCCTAGCGTCATCACCACCATCTCCCCATCCCCACGTCGGCTCCTCCATCTAACTCTTCCTCATCACATCTCGGGTGCTCAGCTGGCTGGCATCATCATCAATCAGACTCCCAACTCAAACTCAATTGCTGCTACAACATGTCGGAGAAGACACCGCTCATCCCTCGTTATGAGGCGACGGAACCGGTTCCGCGTCCTCAGCGCTACTCGTCCAAGAAGAGTGCTCTGAAAGTGCTAGGTGCTATCACTGCTGCCGGGCTCTTTTATTACAGTGTACCTGAAGGTGGGGCTTGCGTATCTCTCGAATAAATGAAAAGCTAATGATGTTCGTAAAGTCTCGTCACATGCTGCCAAGTCCAAGCTGTGTCTAACGCCGGCTTGCGTTCACGCTGCATCAGAGATCTTGTACAATCTTTCACCCAACTACAAAGAACTCGACCCTTGCACTGATTTTGAGGAGCTCGTCTGTGGTGGTTGGAGGGACCGACACGATCTGCGCCCCGATCAGGGCGATGCCTTTACCGGCACGATCATGAGCGAGAACTCTGAACTACTTCTCCGCCATATTTTGGAAGCGCCGTACCCAAAGGATTCAGATGTGCGTTCGTCATATCTCAGGTGCAACTATAGCTGACCTATCTATCTAGCACTCGTATTTCTCTCCAATGCAGCTGCAGGCTGTGCAGAAGTCTGTAGACGAGCAAAACTTCGACAAGATGAAAGCTGTTTACGATGCCTGCCTCGATGAAGACAGGATCAAGGGCATCGGTGCCGCCCCACTACTCAAAGTACTGGACGAGATCAAGCAAGCATACCCAGCCGGGGATGCTGTGCTCCTCCTAGCACGATATGGAGTGACTGGCTTAATCGCCACTGGGACTGGTGCTGACGATCGTGACCCGGATTCTGTGGTCGTGTCTATCGCTGCACCCTATTCCTTTGGGCTACCAAGCAAAGAGCGTTATGAGGACGAGAAGCTTGTTGAGAAGTATCGCAGTGTTACTGTTGATGTACTCAGTGCTCTCTACCCTGATGCGAAGAAGGAATCATTATCCAAGATTGTTGATCTTGAAAAGAAGCTGGCGGCCGCTTCGCCCAGTACGGAGGACCGAGAAGATGTCACCAAATACTATAACCCAATGAAGCTCGACGACGCTGCTGATCTCACACCGGAGGTTGATCTTAAAGGTCTCCTACGTGAACTTTCACCCAAGCACGTAGGTATCGAACGCGTCATTGTCATGGCACCGGAATATCAAAAGAAGCTCTCCTCCATTATTTCTGAGACTGACAGCGAGGTGTTGATGAACCACCTTGTGTGGAAGGCTGTTCAATCATTTGCAGGATACGTTGATGCGGAAGCCGTCAAGCCCTACAAAAGATTTGTCAATGAACTTGCCGGCAAGGTTAGTGATACGCATAGATGCGACCTGTTCACTATAATAACTGCTATAGGACCCTGACTCCACTCCCGAGCGATGGCGCAAGTGTGTTGGCCAAGTCGATGACGGCGTAGGCTGGATCTTGAGTCGATTCTTTGTTGAGAAGGCCTTTTCTGCGGAGGCCAAACAGTTCGGCGATACCATCATTACCGACATCAAGACCGAATTTGCGAAGAAGCTGCAGTCAACTAAGTGGATGGACAAAGCCACGACCAAACAAGCCATCAACAAGGTTCACAACATTATCCAAAAGATTGGTTATCCCACAAAGAGCCCGAACATCATGGATCCCCCAAGCCTTGAGAAGTACTATGATTCTGTCAATGTAACATCAAGCACCTTCTTTCAGAATGCTCTCTCGGTTCGCCGATTCGCTGTTGATGACGAATGGTCTGCGCTGGGTAAGCCGGTGGACCGCGATCAATTCGGCATGACCGTACCTACGGTGAACGCTTACTACAATCCACCGGGCAACGAAATAGTTTTCCCAGCTGGCATCATGCAGTTTCCCGTTTTTGATGTCAACGTACCTGCGTACATGTCGTATGGCGCTTTCGGCTCTGTCGCCGGTCACGAGCTCAGCCACGCCTTCGACTCTACAGGCCGACACTACGATCAAAATGGTAACTACACTGACTGGTGGTCCAACTCCACGGTCGACGCTTTCAAGGAGCGAGCAGAGTGTTTTGTCAACCAATACGCGAACTTCTCTGTTCCTGGTACAGACGACAAGCCACTCCATGTCAACGGACGTCTAACATTGGGAGAGAACATTGCTGATGCTGGTGGTCTATCTGCTTCTTACCAAGCCTGGAAGCGTCGTGCTCACAAGAAGCCGAACCAGGATCTCCCAGGTCTTGAGCACTTCACACAAGACCAGCTTTTCTTTGTCACTTATTCGAACTGGTGGTGCGGCAAGTCGCGTAAGGAGAATGCCATCAACAGGATTTACACTGATCCTCATGCACCTAAGTGGGCCCGTATCTTGGGTACGATGGCCAACAGTCGCGAGTTCAAGGAGAGCTTCCAATGCAAAGAGAAGAAGCCCACTTGCCAACTGTGGTGAGAGGTAGAGTAACTCATTTCAAGGTTGCCCTGTGTACATGGTGAAGTAGACTGGAGGGTCGGTCCGGTATATCGTATGTATTAGTGCACACATGGATTCTTTGAATTTCTACACTCAAATCTGCTCAAAAAGACTATCCCAACGTCACTTTACAAGTCATGTTCGTAATTGCGTACCGAGTGCTCAGCTGTTGAGTCGTCTGGGGGGTTCTTGCAACAACTTAGTTCTGAAGTCCACTGTTCATCCAATCTCAGTGCATCCCAACCACCACTACATGTCAGCGTGATACAATAGTAGCATGCCAAAGCTGATAAAACCAGCTCTTCTTACTCGCCAAACGAGGAAGATTCCCCGTGATGATTGGTGAATCTCACCTCTTCAAGCAAGCTTGAACATATCCCCGTGCCAACCATAAACTCGACCCAACCTCCTGCCTATGCGCTTGGCTATGACATAAGTGATGTCGTTATCAGGATGAGGCTCGTGAAACTGGATGCCACGTAGGAAGCCTACATCTACGCTAGGCGTAAACCGCCACGCAGAACCTTGGAGTTTTTCGACACCGAAGCCCATGCGAACCATAGCTCGTCTGAAGTCGTCCCATTTGGCGCTCTTCGGGACTTCTCCGACCCCTTCCGAGGGAGCACAAAAGAAGGTCCTGAAGATGCTATAGGTACGTTTGTCGACCGTGTAAATGCGTGCAATGTCTGCGTTGGTGGAGTTGTGAAGCTCAACGGCCGTGAGTGCGGTGGAGTTAGGGTCTGGCTTTGTAATACCGCGAGTCTTTGGCTTGGACTTGTCCCTGATGGTCGCGCGGTCGAATTCACCGGTTATTTGCGTCAATCTACTGTGTAACTGACTAGGGATGGGCTGATACTTCAGATCCGGCATCGTGGCTGTCTTGACTTTGATGACTGGACGGCTTTCCCACGGAGTTGTTCGATGCATAATGCCGTTTTCTTCTAGGCAATCTCGGAGTACTTGGTGTTGCGCTATTCCTGTTTTTCTCTGGAAGTGAGAATCGATTGCCGCCCAAAAGCGGTCCAGATTTCGTTCGGCATTGCACATGGCGGTGATAGTGCTGCGACCATACTTCTTATGCTCTGGATAGTGGAGTTTACCTTGAAGCGGGAACACCATTCCAAGGGGAGGCGAGAAGGCTTCATGTAAAGCGTTCTCCCAGGTGTTGAAATCCATGAACGCTGTGTCCCTTAGAGTAAGCTTGCATTCGCAAGCGGAGACTTTCCCCGTCTGAACGTCTGTCGATCGACTCCATAAGGAAGTTTGGCGCAGACATTCCGTGATGATTGAAATATCTGTGAGAAGAGACAGAAGTCGCCCGGTGATCATCCGACGAGCGGTGGCACTCGTCTGAAGCAGGTGATCAATACTCTCAAGGTGAAGAGCCAGAAGCATTGGCGAATTCAAAAGCGGTCCCTTTTCTGCGTCGCAAGAGAAGTCGAACAATTCGAATACTTTCTTCTCAGCTGAGGTGATCCCAATAATATACTCGTATTCATAATCCTTGACCGAATATTCACACTTTTGGCGTAACAGCTTTCGAGCTTCCGGGGCAGCGCGGGAACATTCGAAAAGATCCAAGAGTAGTCTTGAACCAATGTTTTCTGCGACTAATTTGAAGTGCAAAAGAGCTTCAGCTTGTTGTTGCTTTGTCGCATCTTCTCTCACGAGTTCTTCAAATTCACGAAGCCGCTTGCTAAGATCAGACCATCCGTTTAGCATTTTGTACGACTCACAACATACTTTTTCAAGGATGGACGATTTGTAGCTTGGCAAGGTTATATTGATATGTGGCTGGTTAGTGCAGCACACAGGTATAGCGTTCAGAGAATGAG
Organism: Neodidymelliopsis sp. IMI 364377; assembly: GCA_027946375.1. NCBI lineage: Eukaryota > Fungi > Ascomycota > Dothideomycetes > Pleosporales > Didymellaceae > Neodidymelliopsis > Neodidymelliopsis sp. IMI 364377. The sequence goes on along the minus strand of JAPEUT010000074.1, from coordinate 47,387 downwards.
CTAGATACTCGTGAATTGTATCTCGGAAATAGCCTGGATCTTCCCGGAGTGCCCAGATGTGATTCTTTTGAGTAGCGAAGGTGCTTTCGACAGAGTCTCGCAACTGAGAGAAGTTCAAAGAGTCCCACCCTCGATAAGGTGCCATGTTCAGTACGTTCGTAAACGACGTATGCTCACCATGCTTGCCGAGAAGAATTTGCGTGATCGGGGGAGCTTCCTGTACAGGAGAAGTAAGAAGATCATCGTCGAGCGTATTATGCAAGATTGCTTTGGTACAAGCAAGCAAGAAAGCAAGTATTCTCTGTTGAATCAGAAGCACTTGGAAGGAACGTCTTGCGCAAAGTTCGTATTTGTTGTGATTATCGAGGTTTTCTGTTGAATCGTCCGGAAATCTGTTGAGCTTGCCGTAAGTGTTAGGATCTACAGTTTCAGTGAAATCTATCATCACTGAGCTACAGAAGTTCCTGTCTTCGCAAGCGTTCATAGCCAGCATAGGACTGAACTCGAGTTCGATCGCAGCAAACTCCCAAGGCGTTTTGTGGCCACGGGTGTTTAGATACAACAATAGAGTCTTCGGCGTTGACAGATCTTCAAGATTGACTAAAAAGAGCTGAGCAATCCTTCAGTGCAGAATCGCTATGTTAGACTTACTGAAGGGCCACACGACATGATCAGGGAACGTGCCGTCAGTAGTGTTCGAAGCTGACACTAGCTGTTCTACAGAGCTCCGAAGTTCTGGTCGATGGTTTTCAGACATGTCCGGCCAAGCGGCAAGTAAGATTTTGCGTCTCTGCGCAACTGTCTTCTCCATCCATCTCAGCCGTATCGTAGCTTCGTGTCTCAACAAAATAGCGTTGAGCATTTGGTAGTTGTCGCAAATATCGAGGGAAAGTACTCCGGCATGGTATTCAAACGCATCGACCATGGCTGGCGTAACAGTATCATTGCGGTGCATGCAGGCAGTGATCTCATGCAGTTTCATCATCTCTGCTCTATTGACTTGTCAGCTTGCTTTTTTGGAACACATTGGTCTGTACTGTACTTACTCCTCGTCCCGCGTGGGCTGCGACCAGGCCACCATGGCTGAGCTCGATGTCAAGAGGCGGGTTCGGAAATCGTCGATCAGCAATGAAGAATAGAACGCGTACACACGACGAGAGAAAACAAACACCGGAGAAACATGATCCCGCCGGAGCCACAGGTTTTGTCGAGGTGAAGGCAAACTTGGATGATTACTAAGACAGGTACAATACTTCACTTCTTCGTAGGGGACCTCTTCTCCACCAGCTCCGCCATTTTGTCACCAATCTCTGACCCAAGCGCCTCGAAGCCCTTAACCACACCCTCACGGTCACCCTGTGGACTTTCTTGACTCATCTTGAACTTGCCCTCCAGACGATCCAGTTTTATCTCTATTCCAACAATAGCCTTCTGCAACAGTTCGATGTACTTCTCTGGTGCATCTGCCACCTTCCAGGCTCCAGGCCTCCCTTCTTTCCCATCATAACCCATGACAGATTCCTCTGCATGCTGAGACAGATCATGGATCTGTTGTGACAGGAAGGCTCCAGTATCCGGCGACTTCGAATCGAAGTAAATTCTTGCCTTTCCGTAGGCTTGCGCGGCAGCGTAGTTCCACGTTGGTACGACCTTGCCTGTCGCTGGCTTTGTCTCAGTGTAAAACTTAGGTGTGATGTAGTGATTGGTCGTTGTGGTGAAAAGAACAAGAACTTCTTCCTCGAGGAAGGAGCCGTTTGGTTTGGCAGCAGACTCGAGGTGGTCGATCATGGTCTTGCTTTGAGGGTTGGCTCGAGCGAGATGCCCGCGCAGGGTGCCGAGCTCTGTCTCACTGGATTCATCTTCGACGTCTAAGATCCATGGAATGTGGCTCGATAGGATCAAGGGATAACGCTTTGAGGGGATGGCGGTAGTAAGGACGCCAAGTGGGTTGCTTCGAATAAGCTGGCGCAAGGTGGGAATCGATGTCTCTGCGTGAACGGCTCGAAGATACATGGTGTGTACTATTCAAGTGCTGGTAAATTGAGGTAACTTTGATAGCTTGTTCAGCTTATCACAAAGCTTGTAATAGGAGGCACTGCGATTTGTATTTGGCCGCGTTCGATTCGCCCCGTGCTTTCCTCATCGACTATTACTCATAGCTCTCAGATGTTGTTGCACGGACGTCCACGCCCTTCGCTGGACATGGTTGACGCTCTACACGCGCGGATACACCCGGCAGTCACCGGAGCCGCCAATTCGACATCGTTTTCAGACAACATTGTTCGCAAAGTACTGAACTTTTACGAACATACGTTGAGTCAGATCTAACCATCAAAATCTGCTACAAAATGGTGTGACAGTCCTATGTGCATTGCGGTTTAAGACTCGGTACCAAGTGCGTCTAGTCCATCCAATTACGTAAAGTTTCTTTTCTCTTATGTCCTGTAGTCGCCATTGATAGTGACATACTCATGCGAGAAATCACATGTCCAGAAGACTGCCTCTTCCCTGTACGCCCTCTTCTCACTCAATTGAACCTTAATTTCCAGGTCCTCTGCCTCCAGAATCTTTGCCGCGCGCTCCTCGTCCACTTGCTCGGGCTCTCCTCTCACCAATAGCTTCAACTCCTCACTGCCATCAGAGGGAATGAAGCTTACGCTTGTCTCTTCGGGGATAACGGAGTCGACATTCTCCGCGTATCCAGTAGCGCAAAGAATGCGTCCCCAGTTTGCGTCCTTTCCGTACAAAGCGGTCTTGACAAGGGGCGAGCGGGCAATGGTTGAGGCGACGCGGTGTGCATCTTTGTAGGTTGCAGCGTTGGTGACGCGGATGGTGACAAACTTGGTTGCACCTTCGCCATCCCGTACGACAAGCTTGGAAAGGTCGATGGCGAAGTCAGTCAGTGTCTTCTGGAAGGCGTCAAAGTCTGGGGATGATGTGGACGAGATGGTCTTGCCACCAGCAGCGCCGTTGGCAAGGATAGCAACGGTGTCATTGGTCGAGGTGTCGCCGTCGATTGAGATGCTATTGAACGACTTGGTGATGGCTGAAGTCAGCGCTGTCTGCAGAGGACCAGCAGCGATAGGTGCATCTGTGCAGATCACACCTAGCAGGGTGGCCATGTTGGGGTGGATCATGCCTGCTCCTTTGGTCATACCAGTAATGCGGTACTCCTCTTGACTGCTTGGCAGGGTGAAGCTCTTCGAGACCAGCTTGGGGAAGGTGTCGGTTGTACAGATGGCTTTGGCAGTGCCCAACCAGTGCTCATGTGTGTCTCCGAGGTTGTAATATGCCGTAGGGATCTTGGAAACGATCTTCTGGATGGGAAGTCGCTGGCCGATGACACCAGTGCTCATGACGATGCTTCGACTCTGGCCATCGTCTTCACCATTGCTGTCCTGGATGAAGGCTTTGTCCGCCTCCCTGCCCATCAACGTCGCGTCTTCGATACCACTCTTCCCTGTCACAGCGTTTGCGCACCCACTGTTGATGATGACAGACCTGATGCCTTCGCCCTTCCTGCTCTTTAACAGGTTTCGACTGACGGTCACAGGAGCAGCTTGAAATTTATTCGTTGTAAACACAGCAGCACCGGCGCAGGGTGTATCGGACGCGATGAGCGCGAGGTCGTCAAACCGCGTGTTCGAGGCCTTTACACCGACATGCGCGCTTCCAGCTTTGAAGCCAAGGGGGTACGTGCCAGAGGTCGGTATGTACTTCTTCTTCGCAGCTGGGATTGCGCCATCGCCAGGCGCAGCGTAGCTTCGTGTCTGGGATGCAAAGATGCGGTTGGTACGGGCGAGGAAACGCGAGTTGGGACGTGCGAGGGACATGATGAACGAGACGAGCAACAGACTACGCTATGCGAGGGTATATGACTGCGATGGTGTGAGCTCAGTTATACAAGGACGAATGTGAATGCGCGCAATTGATAAATGACGCAAAGCTCGATAGCTCCAGCTACTCAAAAGCTGTGGGAATAAATATGGCTCGAACGCGTTTTGATGAAAGAATGTACCTCGATGACCTTATGTATACCTAGATACCTCAATTGACAGCCCACGCCCTACGATGACTCCAAATACCACAATGACTGTTCCTGACTTCCTCCAAAATTCCCGCTGCGAACGAAGGATGCAGCTCTCCACGTCCGTTATCGGTCCCCGCGATAACTAAGTTGAATCAAGTTTAGTCTCTTTCTGGCAACAGCGGCCCCAACGTCGAGCCAGCAAAGTAGCAAAGCATAATCAGATACCAAGTACTGAAGACATGATCTAGACGTGCGATATACGGTTGTTGCCATGAACAGAGGTGTGGCCGTGGGCAAGCCGGCTGAGATTGCTATGCGTAAGCCTTTTGCGACTTTGTTTAAGATGAACAGATCGGCTAGAGGAAGTCATGTACGGAAAGCCGCGATGAGAGTTAGGCACTGTAAAGCAGCGAGGATGATGACGAAAGCGAGCGCGATAGATTCGACAAGTTCGCGGTGACGTATGATGAAGCTTCCGCGTCGTGGGCGTAGCCTGTGGAGAAGGTATTGCGATAGGGAGGAGAACCTTCTACTCTGTGGTGTAGACGCCCATCGTCTCGTAAATTGAGGTTCATCGTCTCCGTTACGAAGGTCGTGTAGGTAGAGATCTCGAACTGTATTATGACCAGCCATCATTGTGAATGAGACCCTGGTTGCCGCAGATAGTCTTATAGTTGGCCGCCTGAGCCGGCTTACATAGTACATGCAACATTGCCGAGGCATGGCATTTTTTACTTTCAATCTCACCTCAAGTGTACTATCAGGGCAACGACAACCCTATACATGACTGGAGTGTCGAGGGAACCTGTCCAACTATCGAGTGAGCATCCAAAACTACCGGTGCGACAGACGAGTTCGGCAGCGTGAATAACCTCGTGGGCGATAATATTAAACCACCCCCTTTGGATAGCTGTTAGTTGGTGAAAAGCTCAACAAAGAGCAAGCAGATAACATTTGTATCTCTACGCAATGTTGTTCGAGAACAAATCGCCTAAAAATAATTGCCGTACGCCAAAGCGGCATCCTAGCCGAATGCAGACCGGAGTTCAGCTCCTCGGACATGTTGTTCTACTGTGCATCTCACAGTGGATGTCTGCCGAATAAAGCTCGACAACATGAAGACATGGCCTGCAAGCAGCTGATACTGAGGGAAAGGGCCCAACTACACCCTCAGAGTCTTTCCATCATCTCCACGCATAAGTCGGCCCCTCAAAGAAGCAAACAAATCTCGTGATCGAGCGTGGATCATACCCATTCCTCCCACTTCTACATTGCTTTGTACCTACGTGAAACAGCGCCATACTCGTCACTATTCCATTCATCAGCTGTCATCAGCCACACCATTGCCACGAAGTGAAGTGTCGCTGTTTCAAGGTGCGCATGGGGGGTGCATGTGAAGTCCGCTCAAGCCAATGAGCTTAGCATGAATTTGTGGCGGCCTAACAAAGCAACGGACCTTGAGTGAGGTAAGCATGGAGTTCGCCAGCACAGGCAGGGCAAGGCATCGTAACGGAGTGTGCAAAGCACGAACTTTGTTTTCGCAACAATGATGGATATAACCAAAGGGCGCCCTGATTAGCAGCGCATTCTGCGTATCCCAAAGCGTCTACATCGATACATTGTCGCAGTTTTTATTCGATCTTTGTTCGAGCTATAACCAGAACTTCGTCCAACATAGCCTAAACTCTATCGGTGGATTCTACCAAGGGGTGATTGGCTGTTGGTGGCGTAGAACGACAGGTGACTCGCAGCCACAATGGGCTTGGGTGAAAGAGAGATACAAAACAATCGACGCGGCGCATCGCACATGACGGCAGATGTTGGCGCAAGTACTATCGTGCATATCCAACAAGCAGCGAATTCACCCTTAACGTCATCATCACCTCCTCTCTCAACACCGTCCTCGACATCAGCCGCGCTACGGATACAACAAGCAACAATTTCAGAATCGCAACAATTCACGATAGCTGGATACACAATGCCGCCGAGTAGCGATCCAACATTACCCGCGACCTCGTCGGAATCTGCGGCGCCCACAAAAGACAACCATGGTCTCTCGCAGAAATCAATCGTCGGGCTCGCGATGATCCCCGTCGTCGTTATCGTCGTTGTGGTCCTCATATTCGGCTACTTGTGGCTTCGCAAACGCCGCAAACAGGCCCCGATCATCCGCCATCTCGGTCCATCTCCACCACTGCCGCTCGAGAAGGACTTCCACTCCCCAACATTTTCAATCGACTCCAAAAGCAGCGGAAAGGTGTGCAATATGACGGCATTCAGCACTCCACTTGCGCACACAGGCTGGCATGCATCACCGCGGCTGCAGAACAATAACTCTTTTAATCACATGCCATGGAACAATGTCATCCCAGAACAAATGGTCGATGTCACAACACCTAGTTCTACTGCGAGAGAGGGAAGGGTGGAGGCCGTTCTTGATTCACCAATCGATCGAAGCAGTCCATTTCGCCTAAAGAGAGGTAACACGAAAAAAAGGAGCAGCCTGGATTCGGATCTCATGAGTGCATGGCCAGTTCCGCCGCAGCCGATTCAGCCAGCGAGAGGAGGACCAATGTATACGCAGAGGCGAAGCATTAGTGAGGAATATTTTAGACAGGAGAGGATTGCGCAGGATGAGTGGGAGGAAATTAGGATTGGACTGGGGCCCGATCCAGGGCCGACTGTGAAGGATTATTGAGAGCACCGACAGCGGTGTAACTGTTTTGAGCGTGGTCTTCTTTGCGTCGACGGAGATATATGACGTGATGTTTAGCAAGGCGTTTCGGTATACCCTTGGGACTTGTTAATATGGTAGACTTTCCCACTTTAGATTTGAGTCTGTAGATATGTTAATGATTGCAAATAAGCTAATGACTGGTCCGACACACCCTCTAAACTCGCTCATGGCGTGCTAATCTTCTCCCTCGATGAAACCCCGTTTTTGGCCTTGATTGAGGCCGCAATGCGACGGTTTCCAATCCAATGCTGTAGGTACAACAGTATTGTGGTGTCCTTGTCGCGTGACTGGTGAGTAGGCATACGGCATACAAAGTTGACAGGCTCTCATGTGCACTCGTTGCTTGGTTCACACAAGATCTCCAGAGGGAAGTCTGTGCATCCAGTATCCACCCCTCGCTCAGTCACTAGAGCCGCAACCTCTACATCCACAGTTCACGCACTGGATATCGTGGCCCTCCTTCATCTGCGCCTTGGGTACACGACAGATGCACGTGGACCTGAAGTTCGTCTCCTTGGTCTGGATGCATCGTGTGCAGCACAGCTTCTCGTAACCCTGCTTCTTCCATTTTGCGATCAACATGGGGTCGGCATATCCGTTCTTGAGCAAGTAATCGTAGAGCTGCTTGCTGATAGCTTCTTTCTCGTAGTACAGGTTGTAGATGTATCGTGAACGTTGGTGGGTGATTTGAAAGATGGGCCATGTCATCTCGTACTTCTTCTTGCCCTCGTGCGATGCGTTTTCGGCGTCCTTCATCTTGTTCTGGAACTCGAGAAGTGTGTCTTCCAAGTCTTCGAAGCCATCTGGTGGGGCCTTCTTCGAGGCGCGTGCGGTGCGAACTGGGGGCATGGCGATGGTATTATGCGCTGTTGTGAACGATACAGACTGGCCGGTGGTCTGGCGAATGGTGCACTTGCGGAATGGCTGTCCGGTGGTGTGCTGGTTGTGTGTTCGCACCAAAGCACTCGTTCATCCACTACTTTCGAGATGGCGCCGCCCTCACGAACCGCGCTAGTGGAAGGCTTGGCGGCACTCCACCGAGCAGCGTATCGTCACTCCAGGTCATGCTGGGTGAACACTCGAGCTCCGCAACACCGCCAACATGGTCATCAATCCCACCTACCTTGCCCAGCGCACGCGCTCATGTATGTACAATGTCTGAAGCGGCAATTGGCAGATCTGGAGCGCTAATATGAATACAGCGGTCAACTGGGCCGATGCGAAGAAGAGGGTCATCCACAGCTACCGAGACTGGCTGCGATCGGTACGTCTTCTTTACTCGGGTCTCCCGAAGTTCCAAAAGGAACATATAGTGTATAAACCATACAGTGCTCGCGAAAGAGGTGGAAGGTTGTGGAGGGAAGGGCGGAGCCACGCAAGGACACAGCAAACCATTGGCGACGATACAGCAGCAGCTGACGAATACCGCAGGCTCCTGAGATTCAGACCATGTACTCTCTCAACCTTCCGGTCTCTACGCTCCGGACGAAGATGCGGCAAGAGTTTGAGCGGCATCGTTACGTGAATCAAATGAAGACGGTGGATGTCTTACTGTTCAGCAGCCACCAGGAGTTCCAGGAGACACTCAACTTCTGGAAACAGTTGTCACACGTTCTAAAGTACTTCCGTGCTGAAGAAGACCCCAAGGCGAGGTTGCCGGCTAACTTCATTAACGGCTTCTTGGAGGTACGACATCTAAATTCCTACTGGCGCACAGCACACTCCCTGGACTCAGTACTAATGCGTACATCTAGGGTCGCAATTGAGAGGATTTCAAGTCAAGGAGCTGGGAGCATAACAAGACGAACAAAGCGTGTAAATAGCTTGACACAATACCATTTCCTTTATCGTACGCCAATCCGTAGATGCTACCTGTGAACGCCTGCAATGCAATGACCCTGGTATCAAACATGCTCAAACCAGACCTCCTACTGCTCCATCTGATTGGCAAATTCCTCTTTTGAGGCGGTGAACTTGTCAGTGACTACATCGCACATGGCCATCAGATCCTCAAGGCCCTTGTCCAACACCTGGTAGACGCTGACATTGTCTATGATCACTGTCAGAGAAGAGTGCGCCGCCGCGAGAAGGCACTAAACGCTTACCGTATGTTTGGATGCGCAGGTTCATCTTAGTCTCTGAAGGGTGAGGAATGGAGTAACCGCAGAACTCAACGTCAGGGCTGCATGGGTGTTAACGTTCAGTCTACAAGAGTGCGCATGCATGGCTTTCGTTTGTCAATATCGACTTCGACGTACTTCTTCATAATGATGTACCTGAGCGCATTGCCGAGTGTGTGATCCTCGCCGTCAAACTGGAAAGAAGCAGCACTTTCAGTCGCACCTGCAAGCTGCCAAATATCAGTCCATCAATTCTACGAATCCGACGCAGTTTCAACATACAACACGGATCCTGTCGCGGTCTATCGAAGCATCGATCTCATCGCCATGCTCAGATGTAGGATCAATGATCTTGGGCGCGACCTTTTCTTCTGTTGCTGAGGGCATTTTTCCTTTGGTTCCTTGCTCTTTCACAGAAATCAAGACTGAGATTTCCTCGGTTGACGTAGGCTGAGTTGACTGGTGAAGCGGTGTGTACCTTAAAGCGTGACTTCGCGATATCAAAATCTTTTTCCGGCGCGCTTTTGTTCGGCGAATCAGTGGTTGGCTCAGTTTTCTCAGCCCTATGGCGGGGGTAACAGCGATGACGGCAGTTCATCGGTCCCCACTTCAACTTTTCTAACTACCCTCGCAATTGCAATTGACTGCACTCTGATCCTCTCTCACCGACGAAAACATCTACGCTGAATATTCGAATTCTGAAGTCTATCACACCGCCACAATGCCGCGCTCCTTCACACTCAACAAAGACACCAACGAGACCAAGATTCAAGTCTCCATCAACCTCGACGGCGGCGAGCTCCCCGCTTACGAGCATTCCGATTTCTGGGCCGCACTCGACAAGAAGAACCTAAACGGCGAAGGCGAGAAGGTTGAGAAGGAACATGCCACACAAAAGTCCACCTCGCAGGAAATCCAGGTCGACACAGGCATCGGCTTCCTCGACCACATGATCCACGCGCTGGCCAAGCACGCTGGCTGGTCGCTGCGCATCCGTGTTAAGGGCGACCTGCACATCGACGACCATCACACCTCCGAAGACGCGTTCCTTGCGCTCGGAGCGGCATTCAAGAATGCTCTGCAGGGTTCCACAGGCTTGGCCCGCTTCGGCCACGCATACGCACCCCTCGACGAAGCGCTCTCTCGCGCCGTCATTGATCTGAGCAATCGCCCATACTGCGTTACGGATTTGGGGCTGAAGAGGGAGAAGATTGGCGATTTGAGCTGCGAGATGATTCCTCACTGCTTGCAGAGCTTTGCACAGGCGAGTGGGACAACGTTGCACGTCGACTGCCTGAGGGGCGACAACGACCATCACAGGGCAGAGAGTGCCTTCAAGGCGCTGGCAGTGGCTATCAGACATGCGACAACCGTGGTCAAGCAGTGGGAGGGCGAGGTCAGGAGTACAAAGGGAGTGCTTTACTAGACGTGTTCAGAAGAGATAGCAAGACTACGTTGTATACGACCTATATGAGACATCTATTCTACGGGCTGCTTTGCTATGCTGGCAAATTACTGTGAAGAAGTTCCCGATCTGAACAACAAAAGAAACTCAAAAGGCACCATTGTACGTTAAACCCTCAATCCCTTCTCGCTTTGGCTGGGGTGCATAAAAAAGGTAATATCATACAACAGGATGATTCGCCGAAAAGTTGCCTGAATACGGCTGAGCAAACGGGAAGCCTTGTTGTATCCTGTCCTGTAACCACGAATTCTCTTGGTTCTACTGTATGCCGTTACTTCTTACGCGCTCTGGTGACACTAGATAGTACCCAATGCGTAAAATTGTAAGCTTATGCAATGAAAAGGATTATAAGGTGCTTGGCGTAAGAGGTAATTGCTTTACGTCTATTAACCGAAAGAAAAGACCAGCCATCTGAGGGGTACTGCAGGATGTTGCCGTTAAAACTCAAGGAGAGCTTATTATGCGAGGGTGGCGGTGCGAAGGTGGGTTGTTCTAGGTGGCAGTGCAGAGTGGTTCCTCAGCTTGTCTGAGATATCTAGTGCTTACATAGGTAAGCCATGAATACCTAAGTAGTCCTGCCCCGCAAAAACGACATTGACGTAAGATAGCTACTTAACCAAACAAAACGGCGCAATACCCAACTGCGCCTTCCAAATTCTTACCCGTTGACTTGGCAGATTACTACAGTACAGGGTCGGTTCAATTTTTGCTGTCATTGCCTGGTTGTAGACAGTACACAATAGCACAGCATTCTCCTAGACCAGGAATCTTGCCATGGACAAGAGTAAGAACAATGACTCGAACGAAGTAGAGGTGCAGGAAGGGTATGTACTTTTCGATTCTGATCTCACCATAGCAATCAGCGTTGTGGAGCACGTTGGAGTATATAGATGCGTTCTTATCCTCCAGTATCGTTGCATTTCATCAAGCATTCAGGTTTTAACTCCTATTACCTACATCTGCGTAGCACCTACTTACATCCATCATGCGTTTTCTCGCTCTTTTATCCATTCTCGCGCCAGCTGTCGTCTCAACTTTCACTTCTGACACCATGGCCAGGGGCGCAACCGCTGTATCGGATGCTCCTGATCAAATTGCTCAGCCAGAAGCTTCCAGCGCCAATAGACCCAGAAACCGGGATGAGGATACAACAACGTATATGGCATGGGCTACGGACCCTAAGAACGACGCAGAGATACAAGAGACATGGAAATTTCTCAACGACACAGTCGTAACAAAACATTTTATCACCCACTGGAAAGCTCAGGATGGCAGCAGTTTCGGCTGGGGCGGTTTGACGTTTGACGACGGAGCTTTGGAGAAAGCCAAAGCGTATCCTAAACTCAAAGACGTAATGATCGAGCCAGACGTGGAGTATGACCTTGCAATTACTCGCGAGGTGGAAGAAGAGATCGTGGCACGATACGGCACGCAAGCTAAACGAGCTCCATCAGATTGGACCAAACAGGATCCTGCATCCAAAAATCTTGCTTTGATCAACGTGGAGAAGTAAGTATAGCTCTTAGATAGAAGTTTTGTAAGCACAAGTTCTAACACCTTATTTTCTCGTAGGGACGCAAACCCGGCAGATTATAGCGCTTTCGTGTATGAGAAACAGGCAGGAGATGGCACTTTCATCTATGTTGTGGAAGGAGGAGTTGCCTACAACGTTGAATATGTAAGTCCCCCCAGGCCTTGTTGATCAATTCTAATGCGATCTACAGGAGAAGGATAAGCGCGAGTTTCCCAAGGGCAAAGCCCTACCACTTCAGACCGATGGCTCTAAGGGCGAAGGTCAGGACGAAGATGCGGATAACTCCAAGAAAGAATCACATGCCACAGGAGTGGCTTCTGTTGCCCTCGGCCAGCGCTTTGGGGTTGCTAAGAAAGCGACCCTAGTCTCTGTGAAGTGTACCCACAAGACCATCGATATGCTCACCGGAATCGAGTTGGTATACACCGATCTCGCCATTAAGAACCCAGCGCGGGCAAAGAAAAGCGTCGTTAACTTGTCCTGGAACCTTGGGAACAAAGACATTGTGAGGGATAGGCTCCGGAAGGCAATAGAGCCTATTCTCAATATCGGAGTGCCAGTAGTAGTGACATCTGGAAACGACCGCAAGAATAGCGATAAAAGCGACAAAGCGCCAGCGAACCTGTATGCAGCGGACTTTCCTATCATCGTTGTGGGCGGTACGGACCAGAACGGCAACCGTGGCAGTTATTCGCAAGGGACACAAGCCAACGCCGTCCACGCTCCTGGTAATCCGGTCGACATGTCTAAGAAGGACGGCTCAAAATTGTCGACTTGGGGCACCTCACTAGGTACGTTTTAGACACTCAAGAGGCTTTGCAACGACTTGTTCTGATTCCTCTTTTTAGCTGCACCTGCTGTAAGTGGTCTGATTGCGACATACCTGGGTCGTGATACCATGCCGTGGGTGGAAAGCGGTAAATCCGAACCGACAGGAAAGGATCGCGTCACCGCGATCCGGGAATATCTTGGATCTGACAAGTCTAGCGTAGCTAGAGGCTCAGATCCCAACATTCGAACCATCTGGAACGGCGTGTCAAAGTCTGATTACGATCAGGTTACCGTATCAGCTCTCAAGCCCAGCAAAGGCTGGTCCCTATCAATTGCTCTAGTATCGAATGTTAATTCGCACACCGGCGGCGCTAGCATCTCCAATGCTTGGAAATTTTACACCACAAAGGTCGGCCATCCAGTCGGAAGTTGCGGAGAAACCGAAGGACAAGAGATCCTGGCGCAGAGCAACGACCAGCCTATCGAGAGCCCTGATATGCTCGACAATCCACCCTGGCCCGCAGGCATTTACAAGCTGGATATCGAGGGCGAGGCGTGTGAGTACAAGTGTGACGGAACGAATGCTGGTAAATTGTGGTGCCCGAAGAAGCAGATCACCTGTACAGAGGACTCTATGAAGAGTAAGAAGCAGGATGGGAAGCAGAAATGCGGAAGTCGCACGTTCTTTCATCTTGTGGTATACTGCGACTTTTAGTGAAAGGCGGCTATCGAGGGTTTGTTGAAGCTATAGATTGTTTGTTATGGTAGAACTTGGTTAGGGTACAGAAAATCCAGCGCGAGCGAAATTTCTCGATTTGTTCTTCTATCTTGCAGTACGGGAATGAAGCTGTCATGCCGGACTTTTTGAGTACGTGTGACATGTGGTATCGTGGCTGTCGAAATATACCAAACAAAAAGAAGCATATACCCCATGCTCACAGGGGCAAAATATGTGGCACTGGTCCTGCAGGCACAACGCCGTTGCCTATTGTCACAGATGCATAGCCTCGTTTTATCTGCCACAGTCAGCTCCTATGTCCCTTAATCTTGATCTGGGCCACACTCACGACATCAAAATGGGTGCTCTTTCTAAAAGCTCCACCAGCAGTTTCAGGGCTCTCGTCCCAGTACAGACGTCTCAGCCACGCGTGTAATCGCGGGTAGTCCATTCGGATCATCTTGACGTTGCATTTGAAGAATGTGTAATATGCTACATCGAACCGAATGAGGGTGGTGTAGAGGCGGATGTCGGCTTCAGTGACGTGCTGACCGAATAGATACGGATGATGTTTTGGTTCTGAGAGATGGTCCTCTAGTCGATCTAACGACTGAAAAAGCTTGGCGATATGTTCATCATACGCAGCTTGTGATGTTGCGAAGCCGATTTTGTACACTCCGTTGTTAATCGTGTCGTAGACCCACGAGTTGAGTTCGTCAATTTGACTGCGCAGATGGTCTGGTACAATGGCTGCCGGCCCTTTGGTAGCCTCACGTTTCTCAGGCGGCAGGAGATGGTCGAAACCATTGCTAAGGATACGAACAATATCGGAGCTCTCGTTGTTCACAATAGTACCTGTACACTGTCAACTGACCGCACTTGGGTGTGAGTTGCCAAGGCGAACCATGCTGTTTATCCCATAACACAGGAATCGTTATTCTCGCTGTGTAGGTAGGACTTGCCCTTAGATACAGCTCCTTCAACCACCTGCAACCATACAGAGGATCACGGTCCGGTCCACGATGTCCGGAGAAGTACCAGCCATGTATTGGGTCTCTTGCATCCACTTCCACCAGTTGTACAATGTCCTCCAAGCCTTTTAGAGCACGGACAATGATAGCTCGGTGAGCCCACGGGCAGACAGTGTTGACATATAATACATATCGATCTCTTTCGGCAGGGAACTGACCAGATGGGATTGTATTTCGAAACGCGGAAGGTAGGACACCACAAACACTTCTCGAACGAAGAGGCTCGTTGGACCGTGGCTTCAGTTATATAGTCAATAGATGAAGCATACAGTAAGAAGTCCAAAGTCCAAAACACAGCTTACTTTGGTAACCGTCATGCTAGGCGTTAAGATTTTGTCAGTGTACTTTATGCGATATGGGATTTAGCAACATCCAGCGAGCGAAGAGACCGTACATCATACATGTTGAGTGTCTGATGCGGACGACGACAAACAAATACGTGGAATACGTGATTACAAAATAGCAGCAGTCGGCAAGGATCTTTTGATGATTAGTATAGACTATCGTCCAATTATGGTGGGTCCGCGGAGTCGGCCAGTCGGCCCCGGCCTGTGCTATGGATTTCTTCTTAAGCGCGTGACCATAAGCTGACTTGCGCGTTGTACCATCGCGACGTGTTTAGAAAGTAAGAAGGGAGCTCGAAGATACCGGCGTGTGGTCGTGCAAGCAGTGTGGTGATCACCAACATGGAGGAGGAGCAGCCGAGGCCCGTTACTGGCTAGCGCATGTCTCGTAATTAGACAGCTTTGAAGCCGGCTTTATGCCGCTTGGGGCTCAAAAACTTACTAACGGAAGAAGGCATCCGACCAGGCCTAGACGACTTTCACCTCGACGCAATGTTGATTGAGCATGTGCCGAGCCAATACCAATCTGCTCTCACGTGCACAAGAATGAATTAAAGGTGTTTCCAGAAACTACACAGAAACAGCATCCACTTTGCTTGTCTACACCACTCACGCAGACAACGAGTATGCGTCTTTTCCTTTTAATAAAGGGACTTAGATTGCAGTTTGTCCTGGACAATGTGACATAAACTTGAGCTATAGTCAAGCATACCCAACTCCAGGAAATGAGACTCTCCTAGTATCGACTGCGAGTAAGCGTGTATTTCTTTTGGCGTGTACACTCACACTGAAATAGTGATTCCAATCCCCGCGGAGGTATCATCGTTCGATAATCGTCCCTGGGAATGTCTCAGACGAGGCAGAGACACAGCAATTCAGATACGAAGCAACACGAGATGATACGCAAAACTACTGCATGCTAACAAGCTGCATGCGTTCATCTTGAACGGATATTAACGATCATCCCAGTGCAGATTACTGAATGTGTGGTACAGACTCTGTCCCGAGATGTTCCTTGTGTAACTTCTCACGATATCCTGCTTGGGCAGTCCGCGGAATGGAACGATGGTGTGAACATCGTCGAAGGAGCGTAAATGGGCCTCCGGCTGGACATGTAGCCAAACAGAACATCACACATGGACTAGTATTGAGTTGAAGGAGAGGTAAGTCCGCGCTCAAAGCGTTCACTTCTTGCTTTCATGACTTCGTAAAGTTGAGACCTACCAAGGACCTGACTGACCAAATTACGCCTACGCTATGCTACATTAACGCCCTATGCAGTCAATCAACCTTTCCCGAGACTTCTCATTGACCACGTATGTATATATGTGTGTTTGTAACCGTGAGTTTGCTCACTTCCTCCTCCTCTTTGGACTCCTGCGCCGCGTCTCATCTTCAACTTCCTCGACCGTTGCAGCCGGGGAGGTCCCAGATGAGCTTACGCTTTCGACTCGTTGGTCGTTGTTATCTCCCACGTGCAGTGTGCCATCGTTTTGTGTGTCAAAATTGAAGGTGTCTGTTCCGGTACCAAAGCCAGTACCATTCATGTCCACGTTCGCATCCGGAAGATCGTAGTTGAAGTCCGGCAACCCATTGCTGGGGTCATTCGCATTTCCGTTTGTTGGTAAATTTGCATTGTTTGGGAAATAGTCTTGGTCCTGTACAAACGAATCCAGATCTAGATCATACTGTCCGGGGTCGCCAACACTTCCAAAGTAACTGCTGTTGTCAATTCCTGGGATCTGCCCACTCGGACTCAAAGGCTGCAAGCGTTCTTGTAGGCTCTGGACTCTTGAGTTCTGCTGGTCAGACATCTTCTGTAGCAGCTCGAGTTGTTGCTGGGTCTCTTGGAACCGGTTTAGGTCGTTGATCAGGTTGCTGACTTCGGGTGGATCAGGATTTGTGAGGGCGTTGTTGGTGTTTTGGGCAGAGGCGTTGTTCGCCATAAGGGAAAGAACATCGTTACGTTGTTGGGTTGTGAGAGGGACATTCCCGTCGGCTGTTTGGTAATTTGAGAGCGCAGCGGGAAAGTCGAACTGTGGTGCTTGGCTTGCAGAATGACCTGCGTTGGTGTTCGCATTTTGGATGGCGGATAGGATTTCTTCTGCCTCAGGCAATGGACCCATGTTCTGGGGCGACTCAACTTTCAGTGGAGGTACAGATGATGAACTGTCTCGATCTTGTGAGACAGACGTGGCAGGATGTGGCTTTGTGTGTGACGGTGTCCTGAACGGTCCTGGCTGACCACCAGGTTTAGCAATTGGGCTGGGTGTTGGTCTTGTAGTAGGGCTCATTGTGGTCGCGCGGCCACTAGGTGGTGATAGATAATCCTTTCCAGGTCCCGGGGCAGGTAAGAGTGCAAGTGGTTGTTTCTTCCGTTGGAACGACGGGGATCTACTCATTGAAGGTGCTTGGTAGTCACCAACATCAACAACATTTCCATGGGTTTGTTGCCGTGCCCCCGGAAACAGGTCCGCAAGGTTCATGCCACCCGCATTACCCTCCAGGCCTCGCTTGTAAAACGTAGCCAGGAAAGTGAGAATAGCGTTGATTGAATTCTCATGGCGGTCGTGCAGCGCTTGGAAAGAGGTTGCCCGCGAATACAGCTCGTCGTTTTGTCGTTTGATTTGGCCAAGAACGTTGGATATCAGCTTTTGTTGCTGCTGTAGCTCGCGCACTTCAACCCTTAAGCTATTATATTCTGACCGCGGAATCATAGCCATGTCATCGTTTCTCCTGACGGGAGTCAAATCTTCGATATAGCCACCTCCGCCGGTATCCTGTACGTATTTGCGTTCTTCATCGCTGTCACCCTTGTTCTCGTCGTCTCGTTTCCGCTTAGGACCGGTCGGTGGGTTTTTCGGTTTCTGGATCAGCCACAACAGCTCTGGTCGCCCACGCTTGAAGTATTTGTTATAGTATTCGCTGGGAGCTTTCGCTTTGGTTTCACTGGCTTTCATAGAGTTGTCGGACAAGCCAACCTTCTTGTGGAAGCCGTACATATTCAGTTGACGTACGAAGGACGCGTAGTTGTTGTGCTTGAAGAGTTCTGGGATAAGAGTTCTTGCAAATTCGTCTTCGTCCAGAACTATGAAAGAGTTGCCGTCGTCTGACCACCGGATGAGGTTCTCGTTCTTGTTGTTGTCGAGGAAGCTGTGGTTGTATTAGCAAGACCTCAAGACTAATTGGCAACTGGGAGAGCTCAAATGAGCGAAGCCGAGGATTGTCATGCTCTTACCTGCTCAGTTTCTGCACGAATGGAGGTATCTGCTTCCTTTTTGCTTGCGCGTCCTTCTTTGCAATTGCAGCCTTCTGTTCCAACTCCTCGTCGTCATCTGCGATATTCTCCCACTGTTGTGTCGGGCTAGGATAGCCGTCCCATTGTCCTCGCCGTGGCGCAGGCGCAAGCTGTTGATTCGGATTTCGCCTAACCAGTTGCCCCGAACTCATGTCTGGAACATCGTTCATGCCATCTAGTGATATCACCCGGTTGTGTCCGCTGCTGATCGCGTTGGTGCCATAGTTATCGAATAAAGTCGGATCATTGAAGGCACCCATGTCGGTGTTCATGCTAGGGTCGTTCCAGTTCATGTATTGATCGTTGGATATGCCGGTATCCTGCGGATACGTCTGCATCGTGGCCTGAGGTTCTGCGCCGGGAGCGCGCCGCTTACGGGCAGACATGTGTGCTGTTCAATCGCGGGTGTGTAGACGCAAGCTCCAAAAGCCGTGGAATTTTTGTTTGTTGAGTCAGATACTGGTAGCCAAGTGTACGCTGGGACGCTGCGATTTCGTCAACCTGTTATCAGCCTTGCTCGTCGCTGCCTCAAGCGCAAAGACTCGTGGTGTTTGACGCGCCAATGCAACCCAAGGCACTGCTGGAGGCTGATGTACAATCCCAAAGTTGTGTGACGCTGACAGGGTTATGTACGCGCTCTTCTTGCTAGTTGTCTCGCTGTCGCAGTGACGTAAAACTGCGGAGGTAATTGCGTCCAAACAGACGATACACTCCACAAAGAACAGAGACAAGAGCTCAAAGAGCGCAAATATACAGCAGTCGTAGAGCGATTGCGCTCGGGCGCGAAAGTGACGTGAGGTAGCGCAGCAGGTGGTGTGCGCAGTGTCGTGAGCAGGAATTGGTATCTTGTGAGGCAGGCTTTTCCGCGTCGTGAGCGGTCAGCGTGATGAAGCGCGATTTTTTCGAGCTCGTCTATATTGCATCTATAGACAGGCAGCCACCAGCCGTCTGGAAGGGCAAAAGGGCGTTACGGACGAATTCATTGATATCGCGAAAGATGCGAATGGCGGGCGCCGGGTCTACGTTTTAGCGCGGGCTGGCCAGCCATGACTCGTGCTTGTCAAATGAGATAGAAACCCCAGAGCTCCACCATGACGGCATCGATCACCATACAAAATTCGATCTTGGACCATTTCTAAGAGCAGGCTGCGGGGCCGCGACATGGAAAATTGCATTGCTTTCCGGAGATTCCCATGAACGATTTGCAGGATCATGAGAGACAAGTGACAGGATCAGAGTGTCAAAGCTGTTGCAGCCAATCGGCACTTGACCCGACAACCTCTGATCGCGGTGCATTGTCTGGATTACCAGTCTTCAATTCTATCAAGGCAAGCATGTGACTCCAGACAAGGGGTGGAGTGGACTTCAATACTCGTTTCGGTCCGTTGGTTGGCCATCGTCTTCGTGAAGACCGCTCTTGGAAGGACTAGAACAAAGTCTGTACAGGATTTCAATCGACGAGGATTCTCAAGTTGTCGGGCCATTACTGGAAGATCAAATCTACAGACAGCTGATGCCTAACGAAATTTATATCGACTCGTATGATAGTAACTGAAGGCTACCCATCACACAGGACGAGAAGGTGCTTTACTTGAGAGAGGGCTATTCACCATGGAACTTTCATCTTCCACTTATTACGTCTTACTCAAACTCTCCCGGGAGGCGATTCTGCTACGAACGAAAGGTTCAGGAAAAGTTGTCATGTTCCCTTGTTGGTGGTAGGTTCAATTGGCATTCGACTGATAGAACGATATGTAAATAGTTCTCCATTGAACATGAGAATCTTTTCAGAACCAGTCCCATGAGTTTAAGATGCATTTTTCTATCTACCAAAAAACCAGAAGGAACACGACGATGCTATATGCTCCGGCTTCACCCAATACAGGTTTCGACCAACTAAACTGATCCCCTACATAGTTGCTAGGGCAAGAACGTTTTTGAATTTTTTTACCTTTCTTCGAGGAGACCGGACACAATTGTCGAAAAGACGAATGGAGGAAATACTGAAGCTCATACAAGACTTACTGCCCACTAGCACAGGTAGATATCCTGCTCTTGGACATCCCACTCTGTCCAATCTTTACTATGTTCTACACCCAGACAATGATAGAACTCTGCATTGTCTGTGTCATACTCGTGGCAGTTCTTGCCTAACACGAAGCCGGTACCCAGAAACACATGACGAGCTTCACAACTGGTAGTACGAAGGAAACAGGTGAAGGGATAACCAAACAGAACACTGCACAAGTCTCCCTCTTCTGTGACTGCAGGTCCAAGACCCAGGTATCCATGCTGGGTGATCATGATCGTTTTACCGCTCGTCATAGATGCGACCATATTATGATAATTGCTCGATCCGAGCTCAGCAACCATGTCAGGATCTATGATGTAGGTACCAGACTCTTCCAGCTGTTTTGAAAGACTTCTAAAGAACGACATGTACGCTCTCCGGCCTTGGTACCATTCAAAGACATCTCCATAGAAGCGAGATCTTGTAATCGTATCAAAGAAAGCTTCGAGGAGGTACGAAGTAGGGTACGGTGTGTTGCAGGTAGAGGTTTGGACGATGTTCCACCACACTTCGAACAACACCACTGGCGTTGTAGTACTGGCATACAGTACATTGGAGATACTTCGTACGGAGTCGACAACAACTCCCTTCACTCTGAGGGTAGTGCCGCTTATCAACTCTGGCTTGAAAACCTCTAATGTTCGTGACGTCAAAGCCGGGTAACTGTCCGCCAACGAGATAAACCCGGTTACACCGTCACCCTCTTTATTCCATATTGGAGCCCAAGTCATGAAACCTGATTTCAGTGAGTCCTTGTCATGCAGGACGTAGTGTAATATGTTTATATCCCCGGTCGTACGGATGTAGTTCGTGGCAAAATCTTGATAGACCTTCATAGAAGAGTCGTTGTAGTTTGGGATAACCTTAAACTGATCTCTCGACTTTTCAACAAGGTCCAAGAAAGCAAAGATCCTGTCTCGTGGGTCTGTCAGTCGCAATATCCTTGCGAAGTGGATGTAGTCCAGCAAGGAGCACGCCCGCCAAAAGGTTCTACCGTAAAATATGCAAATGTTCTCCTGATGTCGGGCTTCGTATGCTTCGAGATGAGGTCGAAATCTGTCTTCAGCAGGCATCGGGATCTTTGTCAAAGCTCTCTTATGCCTCCAAACGAGAGTTCGCATCAATTTATCCCAGGAGAATTCGGTATTTCCCCAAACTACCAATCCTTCTTGAGCAAGACCGGCCTCTCGAACCACCCAGCCCCTTCGAAACCAATCCTGCTCTATAAGCACATTCAGAGATGCCCATCGTGGGTCGCTCAGAACGGGAGATTCTGCATCCGGGAGTGGGAAGAGGTCCCATAGGGTTGGGTCTATACCAGAACATGGGTCTCGTTCGATCTTCGACAGTTCTGCGTTAGCTTCCGCGAATCCGACATCAATCATCTCACAGACGTCTTCCAGCAATGAGCAAACGTCTGGCCCATGTTGTTCCTCGGCAGAGCTCATGCAAATGAGTACACGTTTTGCGGATTGGTAGATCTGACCCATGATCATCACTTGGCGACTCTTCTCTTGGAGATCCTCCTGATTGATACATATGGAGTCGGCCCAGAGGTTGCGCGGAGCACCTGGTAATCTCACTCGCTGGAGCACCTTATGAAGATTTGGAGTGATTTTGAGCAGCTTCCCATCGCAGATGATGTCATGGTCTCGTTTGTCTGTGCCCCAGACGTACGATACGGATTCGTAAGAGGCCTCCTCTGTGAGTGAAGTATGAAGACTGCATATCAAGGGATCACTGTCGACACCAGGAGAGAGGATGAGATATCGGAAAGCATTGGGAGGTAGCTCTTCGTACTCATATGCGGTCAAGGATGAAGACATGATTCTGGCAATACCAGTGAGGTGAGTGTCGCAATGCTAAGCAGTAAGCCAGGCTGACAGGAGCCATCTGGACCCCACTTCACACCCTGCAGCTCGCTAAGATATCGAATCATAACAACGACACATGGCTCCGAGCATTGGTCCTAAGTCAGATCCCCAGTCCTTGATGGATGTTCTGTTGTTGTGTTTGATTCAAGAGAATTCAGCAAAGGAAGATGAACCATGGAAAGTATCCACTGATTTCAACACCTTACCGCTTCAGTGTTAGTTGTGTGGACCCTGCATCCAGACTCCATCAAATTCACGCAGCAGCAACTCTTTTCTCCTCAAATACAACAAACACAAACTACCAATATGTCGAACCCGCCAGCCTCGAAGATATACCTCCGCCCACATCACGAGCCTGGACGGAAACATGCGGCCCGGACATACATCATCTACTTCATAACTGGCAACCCTGGCCTCATTGAATACTACCGCACTTTCCTAACACATCTCTATGGACTTCTTACACGCAACACGGCATCGAATCGCGATGTGGAATTCCAGGTTTATGGACGCTCCTTGTCTGGATTCGAGATGAAGAGCCACGAAATCAATACTATGAAATGGCACAAAATCCCCCCGTACGGTCTTCAAGACCAGATTCGACACGCGGAAGACGAGCTTGCTGATCTTGTGGAAGATGTCTCTGATGATGGGCATAGAGATGTAAGAGTTATTGTCATGGGTCACTCAGTCGGAAGTTACATAGCTCTCGAAATTATTCGAAGGCTGAGAGCGCACGGTATGGCGGGCGAAGATTATGCGACAAGAATTATCGGTGGCGTGGCATTGTTTCCTACAGTCATGGAGATCGTCCGCAGTGAGAGCGGCCAAAAAGCCGCTGTAAGTCTATCCTTCCTCGCAACATCGTCACGTGCTCCAGCTAACCGCGCTTCCAGCCATTCTTGAAGAACTCAAACTTCGCCTTCTTTGCTGCCGTTGTGGCTAACTTCCTCACACTACTCATCCCAATCTCACTTCTGGCAACACTCATCAAATCTCTCCTCGGCTTCCCAGATGATGCCGCACACACCACAGCTTCCTTCATCAAGTCTCCTCACGGTGTCCAGCAAGCGCTGCATATGGCCCGCGATGAGATGTTCCAAATCGACACAGACTTCTGGGATGACGACATCTGGGGCGCCGCTCATCCAACAGAACACAAGCATGAGCGCGCACACCTGCGATTCCTTTTCGCTAAGAAGGACCACTGGGTTGCGGACGACACAAGAGACAAGCTGATTCAAGCTAGAGGACGCAACGCTGCGTCCGCTGTGGAGGAGGTTGGTGGCCTCGGTGAAGACTGGAAGCCCATCATGGAGATCGATGAGCGTGAAGGCTGGCCGCACGGTTTCTGTTTGCGCCACGGTGTGCCCGTTGCAGAGAAGGCTGCGACGTATATTGCGGACATTGTATCAAAGGATGTGGGAATCTTTGAGAAGAAAAAGGAAGATGAACAGGGATGGACTTGGTAGCTGCTGTAGCTGCGTAGGAGGGGTTGACTTTTGTAATGATAGACATAGAACGGTCTTCAGTGCACATGGCGCACTCAAACAGCCTAACATCTAACTAATCACGCTTCGTCCAATCTGCTGGCCTTTCTTCCACGTATGTTGCTTCCTCAGTCCTCTCAGCCGCTGCTTGTTGGGAATTTTTGTCCAACTACACCATTTGTCAGTTTCACTGTCGTAACAGTTTCAGATACAACTTACCCATTGAACAGCAGCAGTGCACGCAAAGAACGCGAAAACCACCACAATCAACGCAATGTACCCTTTCTGCCAGTACGGAGCGTCGGTTGCAGGATAGAGCGCAATACCCCAGAAAGTGTACAAGATCGACTGCACCATGCTCATAACATAGAGAATGACCGACCGTGATGCATCATCGCCTCCCCGCTGGCAGATGACACTTGCCCAGCCGTACAGGATTGGGTTTACAATGTACGAAGTCCCGGCAAGGTAGAAAGCGAAGAAAGTACCCGCGGTCGAGAGGGTTGGAATGAGTAGCAGGATTGCAACGAGGAGTTGTAGAGTTCCTGCGAGAATGACCATCGGGATGCGGCGGTTCGTCATGTCGATGACATATCCCGCGCCGATGTTCGAGACGATGGAGACGGCCTGGATGCCCAGCGGATAGGTAGTTGTAGCATAAGAGGGGAACTTCTCGATGTTGGCTTTCATCCACAGGAGGAACAGTCCCTGTAGAACAATTGCTTCAAGAGCGCACCCAATGACAGAGTATAGAGTCAGGATGTAGAAATTGGGCGAAGCAAAGAGCCGCTTGCATAACGACTTGATGCTGATGTCATGGCCCCAGTTCTTCTTTGGTGGGAGGCGGTCGATTGCTAGTTGGATTTCTTCCTTACTGAGGTAGGGGGCGTTGGTGGATTCGGGTAGGTTGGGGAAGAAGGCTAGACCGAATATGCCAAATGGAATACCCATCGCACCGTCTGCGCAACTATTAGCTATAGATTGCGATAAGAAAGGCTCTAACATACTGATAATGAACACCCACTGCCAGCCCTCTAGTGTCGTTTGGCCATGTAACCCCTCATTCATAGCGGTCATCATAACTCCAGCGAACATGCTACCGATCTGGCCGATAGCTGTGAAGATAGCAGTTCGCTTCGCAATCTCGAGAGGCTTATACCAGGATCCTAGGATATAGATTGTGCCACTGTACAGGCTTGATTCAAAGAATCCTTGGAAAAAGCGCACTACACACAGCTGCTCGTACGTTTTGCATGCAGCGCAGCACATCGTCAAGCCAGACCAGACCAGAAGCGTAAAGGGAAGCCAGAAGCGAGGCGCAACCTTTTGGATGATAAGAGCATGTGGAATCTGACCAACACAGGCACTGTTGTATGTCAGAAAGGTACCTACTTTAGTGATTGGTAGACATACCCTGCAGTAAACATGGCTACCAGAATGCTGTATTGGTTGCCTTTAAGACCAAGGGTCTCCTGGAGACCCGAGACCTACAACGCGGCGTGTCAGTATGAAGAGAATCCATGTGCTATCCTGGAAACCATACATATGCATTTGCAAAGGCAGAACGGTCTGTAAGAATCAATACTAAGAAACAGCAGCACTGATTGGTTAAAACCCACCCAGGTAATTGAAAAAGTACGCTGCGCAACAATACACCTATCTCCCATCAACTCGTGCTCTGAATAACACGCTCAGTATACCTCACTAGAATGAAGCAATCTGACCCTCGGTCAGCGAAGGCAAGTCGAACTCAGTGGTACACAAACCCAATTTCCGAACCAACCGTCTCTCAACGCTCGAAGCCACCATAGTGCTCAGAAAAGTACCAAACTCTCGCAACCCTCTGCGCTCTTTCGTGGTACAAACACCGTCACCCAAAAGCCTGGTATTCCACCCAGCAACAATGCTAGCGGCTTTTCCCAATGTGGAGGATCCCACAATGCGGGCACCATGCTGGACAATGAGGAGCCAATCATGACTTGCACTTTGCTAAGCGGCCACCGTGTGGGAGAAAATTATCAACTGCGAATGCGGACTTGACTCTTGGCTGAGACCGTTGAAGATGTCTCTCCTTCTCTTTTGGTCGAAGGTCGGTGGGTTTTCTGGCACGCAATTGTGAGGGGCTGTGGAGATGCGGTGAAACCCCGCCGTTGTGGTTGGAGATGGAAATTACTAACTTCTACGATGCCACAGCGCGTCTTTGTGTTGCTCGCACGTCAGCAACAGCGACGTACTCTGAAAGTGAGGTGGGTAAGGTGCTAAGTTACTATTATTGGGAGATGTCAGAAAAGGCGACCAGCGAGGGCGACATGACACTAGACACAGACTCGCAGGCAGCAGCCATGCTCAACTATGAGAAAGCTGAGTGTCTAGCAAAAGACGACCTTCTCCAACCTCCTGCTTCATTCCACATCATCCAAGTAACTATCCAAGCGACTACATTCTACAAACCCACACCATGACCTCCCTCTTCCCCCCTTCCCACACAATCCCCCCAACCGCACCCCACACCCACACCATAATCTTCCTGCACGGCCGCGGCAGCAACGCAGTCGAATTCGCATCCGAAATCTTCGAATCTCAAGACAGCCAGGACCGCTTCTTCCCCTCCATCTTCCCAGGCATAAAATGGGTGTTTCCCTGCGCGCCGCTCCGCCACGCCACCATTGAAGATGAATCCATGCACCAGTGGTTCGATATGTCGTCAGTGCAGGACCCACAAAGCGGTGTCGAAGTCCAGAAACCAGGGCTGTGGCAGAGTGTGGAGCAGCTGGGTGGGATTGTGGAGGAAGAGGCGAGGGAAGTGGGTATGCAGAGGGTGATTCTGGCGGGGATTAGTCAGGGTTGTGCAACTGCTGTTTTTGCGCTTCTGGTTAAGGGGATGAGGGTTGGTGGGTTTATTGGGATTTCTGGGTGGGTAGCGCTAGCGGAGGAGCTGCAAGAGGTTATTGTAGAACCGGAACGGCTGATGGATGTGTGCGAGGTTCCGGTGCTGTTGCAGCACTGTCGAGATGATGAGATTGTGCCAGTGAGGGGTGGCGAGATGATGAGGGATAGGCTGGAGCAACTGGGTTTGGATGTGAAGTGGCAGTGCTTCGAGGAGGGGGATCACTGGTTGAACGAACCGAAGGGGGTGGATGGAATTGTGGAGTTTGTAAAGGGGGTGATGGAATTGAGATGAATGTGAGAAGACAAGTTGGATTTGAAGACCATCTGGCTGTGAAACCGATGACAGCCTGCGACAAAAGACTTAGATGCTCTGGACGCTTCCACGATCCGACTCGGAACGACGAAACCTGATTGCGCTGTCGCCAACTTACAGTATCTGGAAACC
The DNA here is from genome assembly GCA_027946375.1 of Neodidymelliopsis sp. IMI 364377. Taxonomy (NCBI): domain Eukaryota; kingdom Fungi; phylum Ascomycota; class Dothideomycetes; order Pleosporales; family Didymellaceae; genus Neodidymelliopsis; species Neodidymelliopsis sp. IMI 364377. The sequence goes on along the minus strand of JAPEUT010000074.1, from coordinate 20,570 downwards.
GAACATCGCACGAGTAGCTGACAACCTCCAAATACTCAACACACGGTTCATCTATCCTATATCGTAATCTTGCCATCTTTCAACGCCTGCAAATCTTCGAGCGTAAACCTCACGTACGAGTTCGCCCCCGGCTTAGCCCACAACACTACATCCTCCTTCCCATTCACAACCTTCTCACCGAACTTATCGATATCTATGCCCTCCAATCTCAGTGGCCCCTTGTTCTGCTTCTGATTGTCAGTATTGGAGCCCTCCAAGATCAAACGCAAGAACACTGGCACAGCGTATCTTGGTAGTTTGCCTCTCCCATAGTCGAGTAGCGCCTTCCAGTCGTATGTCTTAGCATCAAGGCCATCCGCAAGTCGCAACGCAACGCAACCTGCGCGTCCGTCGTGCTTGGGCACAAGGACGCCGTATACGATGGCCTCAGCAACGCCTGGGTAGTTGCCCAGCACCTCGGCCACCTCAGCGGTCGACACGTTCTCTGATTTCCAACGGTAGGTGTCGCCCAGTCTGTCGAGGAAGAACCACCGCCCGTCGTCATCTCGTCTCAAAGCATCGCCGGATCTGTAGTACAAGTCGCCCTTCTTGAAGACGTCTCTCTCGAACTTCTTCTTTGTCGCGGAAGGATTGTTGTAGTATCCAGCAAACGCTTCTTCGCCGGGTACAGCAACGAGGATCTCTCCACCCTCATTGTATGAGTTCCTTTTCACGAACCCTGTCTTTGTGTCGCGTACAAGATCTCCCGTCTCGGCATCGATCGAGACAGGAACATAAACGTTCTTCAGCGCTTGGCGGATAATCGCACCGTGGTGTCCGACCGTCGTGTCTGCGAAGGGACCCTTGGAGTGGACGACCATGGCCAGCACGCCTTCCGTGGAGTTGAAAAACTCGATCACTTCAGCAACATTGAAGCGCTCCTTGAACTTTGTCCACACGTCCGGGCGCATGCCGTTGCCGTACATGCCGCGCAGTCTGTGATCGCGCTCACGTGGGTGCGGAGGCGCCATGAGCAGATACCGCGCTGCTTCGCCGACGTAGACGAACATGGAGGAGTTCGAGTCGTGGATATCGTCCCAGAAACCGCTGGTGGAGAACTTCTTGCCGACTGCAACGCTCATGCCGCCTGTGAGCGCTGCCATTGTAGCAAGGCCGCCTGTTCCGTGAAACAAGGGCATACAGCAGTACCAACGATCGCCATTGGGCCCGGCTGTCTGGTCGAAGGGGAGCTTGTCGGGATTGCCTCGCTCGTGGTATCGGTTTATCATGAACTTGCCGGCTTTGGGGAGACCGGTTGTGCCGGATGTGTACAGGAGACATGTAGGGTCGAACCCAGTAACGTTCTCACGATAGGTGTCGTCGGGGACGTCGGTTCGGCCTGCATAGATCTTCTGCAGGAGTGCGTCGTTGACAGTGAAGGGCGTGACACCCAGCTCTCCCTCGACCTTCTCCCGAACTTCTTCAAATCGCGCTGTACACTCTGAATCTGCACCCACTAGTACCACCTTCACATCAGCAATTTTCAGACAGTGGAGCATCGCGTCGCCTCTCAGGTTATAGTTCAGCATCGCAGGCGCACACCCAATACACCACAAGCCCAACCAGATAACGATAAAGTCTGCCGAGTTCGTCAAGTACGTGGCGACCATATCACCGGGCTTCACACCCTTCTCGAGAAAGAAGTTCGCCCACTGAACAGCTTTGTCGTGTGTCTCTTGCCATGTATACGTCTTCTCGCGGGACCAAATGCATAGCTCGTTTGCGTATTTGGGAACGTGGGGAATGAACGAGTACCAGAGACATTGGCGCTTTGTTCGCACTGTACAGCAAAATCATTAGCAGGAGTTCGAACTTCTAGTAGGCCCGTACGTACCTAACTCGGCATAATGCCTCTCTGCCTTCTTCTTGAACCGCAGCATGCGCACATCTTGCCCAATGTGATACTTCGCATTGATGTACGCCGCCAAACTCGATATTGCTGCCACCGAGGCAGCTGTAGCAGCGGCTGTCATCGTGTCTCGATCCTAAACCTAGATTCGAAGCCTAGTACGGAAGCTCTACTCTTTCGTTCACTCTTGATACAAACAACCAATGTCAGACAACAGAGTTAGAAAGCCCCGAAGAATCAGTGCCGGACGACAGGGGAGTAACTGAAAATGAGAGTCAGAATGTTGTACGAACAATTTGTACTGGGGGAAAGCCGGAAGGCCAAAGAGAGAGCTCCGACGGGGGATGAAACTAAGCCAGGGGAGATGCCGAGGTCGACGTCGTGCGGGCGCTAGTGGGCTGGGGAAATGCGGGGGCGGCCGATAGTGGCGTTTTGGGGCTAGGAGGAGTTACGCCTGAGGCTTGTTGCAATGGGTTGAAAGATTACTCGATTGTGGTTGGAGGTGCAGTGAGAGGTAGATGGTAGAGGGCAAAGTGAAGAGTGCAGGGCTCGAGGAGTTGCTAGCATGTTGTTTCCTAGACAAGAGACTGAACACGTCGATATGAAAGGATCGCATCAAAACATCTTTAGACATTGTAGTCTTTATTAAATTTCTGCAATATTTTTGTAGCCCTGCTGGTTTAGCTACAACAGAGCACCAACCCATCTCGTGGATCATGAGTGGGTAAACACATCTTGCCTCGAGCGCATTTTTTTCCGTGCGGTGTTTGATATCTTCCTACGAAACAGCCTTCTTCGGCTTCTTGCCAATGTTCTCTGTACCCGGCGGTACCTTGAGACCTCCAAAGACGATGGCACACACAGCGACCATGCCTGCGGCGCCAGTTGCGTATGCGGTCTCACGACCTGCCCACCAGTATAATGAGCAGAAGATCAGGGGCCCTAGAGCGCGGCCTACTTGTCCTGTAATCTGTTAGGAATCAAACGTCATGCAGCTAGTCGCAAAGACTTACCAAAACTTCGGTGGTTCCCCAGTTTGTTGCCCCTCTCGTCAGCACTCGCCTCAAAGCTGCTCAGGCTGTTTAGCCCAGTGACAACCGTCGCGCTTGTAACCGCCAGAAGCGCAGCAGCACCATACAATGCGCTTTGTGTTTGCACGCGTCCAAGAATGACGAACGCGATTGTACAAGCTATGACACCCATTTGCACAACCTTGAGCGGGTGCATGCGCCTGACCACAGAGCCTTGGAGCAAAGATGCAACGAGTCCGATGAAACCAAGAAGGCGGCCAGTGTCCTTTGCTTCGTAGGAAAAGAGGTCGTATGTCATGAAAGGCAAGCTAAATTCCATACCACTGAAAAACAGTATGAAGGTAAAGTGTGTAGCGTTGAGAAGAGTATGAGAGTTCGTTCGTACGCGAGGTTTCGGGGTATCGACCTTTGCGTGACCATTGGCCTTGCCGTTCGCGCTTGGAGTGGCTGAAGGGAGCGTTTCCGGGAGGCAGAAATACAGATAAATGCTCTCAGTGACAATCAAAAATAGAGAGAACCCTGCAGCCATAGCAAAGGGGTTCTTCTCCATAACATTTAGAGTCGAGAGGTATGCGCCCAGCGCCGGGCCGAATGTAAAGGCAATGCTAAAGCACACCCCCACAAGCGCCATGGTTGCTCCTCGCTGACTCTCGTCGCTGATGTCTGTGGCGATGGCCATGGCGAGCTGAACGTTGCCCTCGCTCAGTCCTCCAACAACGCGACTCGCAAGGAATGTGCGGAAGTCTGTGGCTGCAACCCAGAGTGCCACGCTGAGCACGTTGCCAGCCATTGACCATAGTAGCGCCGTCCGCCTGCCATATTTGTCCGAGAGTGTTCCGATTACTGGCGAAGCTACAGCTTGGCACAGTGAGAACAGCGAGCCGAGTGCTCCCCCGAGCAGGACGATGTCGTAGCGAGAGATGATGGGTTTTGCGAACGAGTTCTTGTACGCATTCAGGCCAGCGAGGATCTTGGAAAGAACGGTATTCGGGTCGCCGGTCTCGTGGTTACGGTAGAATTCGAGTAGTTTGGGGAACAGAGGAAGAATGAATGTGAACGATATCTGGAGCTCCTGTTAGCTATCGAGCATTGACGGGGACACAAAAGGGCAATGACGTACCAGATCAAGAAGAAGCGAGATAAACAACACTTTCAACACCCTCTTTCGCAGAGCCGGAGCTACCGGCAATGACTCTGAAGCCATCTTGAAGTATGACTGTAGGTAGAGTACAGGCGAGAACTGAGCAGTGAAGTTGACAGCGTGGAAGGCTTAGCTGTCAGCTGAGTTAAAGTAGTACTATACACTATGGGAGCAACGGCAAAGAGGGGAACAGGAGATTCAGCCTTGAAGATCCCATGAGCTAGAAATAGACCCAAGGTACAAGTGTCAAAGAACAAAACTGTCAAGTCAGCGACGAACCACACACTATATCAGGTCATGACGGAAGTGTGGCCGCGCGAGTCGATGGTCGTGAAACGAAGGTGGAGAGCCAATGATCGCAATGACCTGCTTGCGGCTGTCAGGCACCACAATTTCGGTTTCATGACGGATGTTTGCGTTTCTCTGAGGCAGCTAAGGCCGAGCCGCCGAACCACCTCAGGGCTATTGTTTCGCACATTGCAGATGTTGTAGGCTTGCTTTTGAGCTTATCCACTGCGTGGATTGCTGCACGCGACTCGACGTCTTTGGATGCATACTTGGTGTGCGGGTGGAGCCGAGGCAATCCAGAGAGCTTCACGCTGATCTCTTAGTCTACCGAATCATGTCGCCGACCATGTCAGCTGCATGTAGCCGCCAGTGTTGTATCGAATGCAGTGTTCGATGCGAAGTTCGAAACGACACGGGCGCATTGTAAAGGTATTCCAACATCATGGCAACGCTTGAAGGCAAGAAGAAGGCTAGGGCAGCTGTCCAGGCGATGTTTGATAGATACAAGGTACTGGCTGCGCAACGGCCAGAAGACCACGTAGTGAGTAGATGCATGCCGGAATCACAACGCTGTTTGTTGACCAAAGCAGGACTTTGATAGCGAGGTTATGAATAACTTGAAGGTCATAGATGCTGGGCCCGAGGGCTCTGTAGAGTTCGAGCTCTATATTGCGCCCAACTTTTCGAACCTCAACAGTACGAACTTGCACAGTCTCAAGTGGTAAATGGGCTTCAACTTATGCTCTACCAGATGTCATGCACGGTGGTGCGGCAGGTGTCATCTTCGACATGTCCACCACCCTCGCTTTGTGTCCACTTGCCCGCCCAGGATCCTGGGAATTCATGGGCGGCGTGACGCGCACCCTCAGTATTTCATACCTGAGAGCAGTACCAATCAGAACCACGGTGCGGCTGACGAGTAAGGTAGTGAGTGTGGGAAAGCAGATGGCCATGATTCGTGGCGAGATGAAAAGCCTCGATGCAAAGACAACGTATTGCACAGTGGAGCACCACAAGGTGAATGCCCCTGCATTGCCAGAGCATCTCAGTGCTAGAATACCATGGGATGATGAGTTTGACAAGCAATGGGGTGTCGCAAAGGAGAAGACAAAGACAGGATTGAAGAGCAAAATATAGACCAGGGAAACGCAAATGTGCATGTTGGGGTGTATGTGTGTCTTGGTTCTTGCATAGATCCGGCGCTTGCCGTTCCAGATGTAACGCCGTCCAATGCTTTCTTATACAGTAGATATACAGTGTCTCCTGCAATGGGATATCTTCGCCTACTTCCTCTTGTTGAACTTCTTCGATTCTGCAAGGTGTCAGCGTTGGTTGTTTTGTTCGTACTATACAGCTTCAACGTACCAGCAGCAGTCCTCTTCTTCTTTGGTACTGTCTTTCCTCTCGACCGCGCCACGTTCAGGTGCTCCAGCCAGTCTTCCTCCTCCTCGTCCAAGATCTCGTTTTCAGGGTACAACGATCGCAGCTGGGCAATTGTTCCTATCCTCGGTGGGTAGTAGGAGGCGACCGATTCACCCTTGAGGCGCTGGCGCATGATGTGTGAACCCAGACGAATGCGCTCAGGGTTGTAGGTGGTGTTGAAGACGCGGCATGACGCCTGTGATGGTCAGAAAGGGTCCTCGGTCATGTGGAAAGAGCACCTACCTGCATGAGCTGCAAGACTCTCGCTCGTGGAACGGCCATCTCTGCGCAGTGGTTGGTGTCCTCGGTGGTGCTGCGGAGTTGTGAATTCATCGAGGATGGGCTTGGCAAGCCAACGCTAAAAAGTCGATGTCATTCCTGGGCTGCACCGCAAGTCAACACAACACCTCAGAGTTGTTCAGCATGTCCAAACGCGGTGGTTCGTTCAACCACTACGACAACCGGAACCAGTTCGACAAGCGCAGCCGTCCAAGCCAGCCCTCATTCAGCTCCGCGCCATATGGCAACAGTAACCGCAGTGGACACGGCCACCAGCAGCAGCGCGGTCAAGGCTACCAACAATCCCGCGGAGGCAATGCTACTGTGCCACAGGCCGAGCTGCCCCAAGCAGAGATGCACACTGGACTCGTAGCATTGCTGGACCGGTTCGTTGCGAGTGAGACCAGATCCGACGCTGATCGCGACATCTTACACCACGCAAGCGAATTGCGAAGACTCCTCGCGCGTAAAGAGAACCCAACATCTGCTGCAGCAAAGCGCGAGCTCGACGAGAAGCGGCCTTCGACAGTGCCCAAAGTCGCAGTGCCGGAATATGTATATCGCAAGGTCCAAGAAGCCAAAGAACTTCCACCGCTTCCGCCCATCGATGAACCACACCTGCACGATGCAGTCTTCACACACCGCTCTTTCATAATTAAGAACGGCGAAAAGGGCACCTACACAGACCTCGACCTCGACTATGAACGCCTCGAATTCCTTGGCGACGCCTACATCGAGCTTATCGCATCCCACGCCCTCTACAGCCGATTTCCCCATGTTGACGTCCCACAACTATGTTCCTGGCGAGAGCGCCTCGTAGAGAACTCAATGCTGGGCAAATTCTCCGAAGCATATGGTTTCACAGACAGACTGCGCCACCACAACCAATGGGACCGCAACTCCAAAGCTTGGAAAAAGGTCGTTGCTGACGTCTTCGAAGCCTACGTAGCCGGTATCGTACTCGCCGATCCCCAGAACGGGTACCAAACTGCAGACACATGGCTTACCGAGCTGTGGGCTCCCCAACTCCTCAGTTTCAAGGAGAAGATCATCGAGAACCCGCACGCGAAGAACCAGCTCGCCGCCCTGGTCGTCGTCAACGACATCAAGCTTGAGTACCGCGAGGAACGACCCATGGTCTACGAGAAGGGCAGCAATCTGCAGAAATACTTCATGGGCGTCTACCTGACAGGCTGGGGCTACGACAACGAGTGGCTGGGCAGCGGGGAAGGGCAAAACAAAGCTAATGCCTCGACCGCCGCCGCCGCCGATGCAATCAAGAAAAACAGCACCATCACCCGGGACGCCGCAAAACAGAAATCAGAACTTGTCGCAAGACGAAGGGAAGAGAAGGCCAAGCTCGAAGCAGAAGCCGCCGCAAAAGCTACTGAAGAGGGTACCACGGCTCCCGAAGTCAACAGTGCAAGCACGCAAATCGCAGAAAAGGCCACGAGCAAGGAAAAGAAGAAGAAGCGGGAGAGAGACATCCCCGAAAGCGAAGAGCATTCCTCATCGAAAAAGCAGAAGAAAGCCAACAAAGACGGGAAAACCCACAACGACTCATCGGATACGGATAGCGAACTATCGGTATAGAATCTCGACGACGCAACTCTCTTCAAGGAGAAAAGAAGAGATTATCACATCCAGACCAGCTTTGTCTCCGTCACAAACACGGCCCCCTGTCTCTAGACTAGACCGTACTTGCTTCGGCAGCTTTTCGCATCTGCCACGCAGCTCTTCTTTGTTGGGATCGTACACGCCGTGGAAATAACGTGTAGGTAATCTGCCTCTACAACTTTTTTTCTGGTGGGGTTTACCTTTGCTCGGTGTGTTTACGGCACTATACCTGGTGTAGGCGGAGCGGCCATGGGCCTTGAACAGAAGTCCTCCATAGTGAGAGCTGATGTGCAAGACTTGTCTGGCTTCTATTAGATCCATCCAATTCGGTTCAGCTCAGCTCAGCTCAGCTCAGCTCAGCCCAAGTCAAGTCAAGTCAAGTCCAATTGATTCAATTCTGCAGTGGTATCTATCTTCATGCATCTATCTCACTCCTCATCTTCGCCCTTAGGTCAAACGTGCCGTCTATTTCTTCAACGCCCGCCCAGCAATGTCCTTCCGGTACTGCATGCCCTCGAAATGTATGCTCTGGACGCCCTTGTACGCCTTTGCGACGGCTTCTTCGAGCGTCGGCGCCGTGGCTGTGGAAGCGATGACGCGACCGCCAGATGTGCGCAGCGTGCCGTCAGCCATGGAGGTGCCGGCATGGAAAAGAACGGTATCTGCGTGAGATGAGGGTTAGCTTCAAAGATGCCTGTGAAATATGTGTGTGCTGCAGAAGTCCTCGTTCTGCTCGGGATGGACAACGTACCTTCGGGAACAGCATCAAGCTGCATCGGTGTTCCCTTTGCGTAGCTCCCCGGGTACCCACCAGCGGCTACAACAACGGTGGCAGCCGACTTTGAGCTGACCTTGACGTCGACGTCGGAGAGACGGCCGTCGGCGCACGCGACCATGACTTCGGCGAGGTCACCGTCCATCAGGGCCAGCAAGCTCTGTGTCTCTGGGTCGCCGAATCGGACGTTGTATTCCAGCACCTTTGCGCCCTGTGGTGTCATCATCAAGCCTGTGAACAGCACGCCGCGGAAGGGGAAGCCCTCTTTTCGCATTCCGTCAATGGTAGGCTGCAGAATGTCCTTGTCGATCTGTGCGAGTAGCTCAGGGGGCGCGATGCGTGTTGGCGCATATGTACCCATACCGCCTGTGTTGGGGCCCTGGTCGTTGTCGAAGATGCGCTTGTGGTCTTGTGCGGGTGGCAGGCTCTTGATTGTGTGGCCGTCGCTGAAGGTCAGGATGGACAGCTCGTCGCCAGTCATGAACTCCTCGATGACAACCTCGTCGCCTGCTGTGCCAAACTCTTTTGTGAGCATAATGTCCTTGAGCGCGTCTTGGGCTTCCTGCTTGGAAGTAGGGATAATGACGCCCTTTCCTGCTGCGAGCCCAGAAGCCTTGATGACAACGTCGTGTGAGATGGTGTCGAGGTATTGGGTTGCGGCATCGTAGGAGGAGAAGTTCTCGTATGCGGCGGTGGGAATGCGGTGGCGCTTCATGAAGTCCTTGCTGAAGGTCTTGCTGCCCTCCATTGTTGCTGCGGCTTCGGATGGACCAAAGGCTTTGACGCCCTCCGCATGTTGCGCGAAGTAGTCGACAATGCCGGCAACGAGGGGAGCCTCAGGGCCAGGGATGAGCAGGTTGACATTCTTCTCCTTGGCGAACGCGACGAGTGCAGGGAAGTCCGTCTCCTTCACAGTTGTGACGTTTGTGACTTTGTTGGTGTCGAGGGTCGCGGTCCCGCCGTTGCCGGGACAGACATAGATGTGCTCGATTCGTGGAGACTGCAGCAGTTTCCACGCGATTGCGTGCTCGCGGCCGCCGTTGCCAACGAGGAGGACTCGAATTTGGTCAGTCATTGTGTGTATTGTGTTGTCAATTGGTGAGAATGCTCCGATTTGCGGTGCTGATTTTTTTGAGGAGGAAGGTACTGCGGGGTGGTGGGGAAGCTGAGCTTGCAGGGATCCGCGGGAATGCCGTCACTGGCGGCTTGTACCTGAGCTCGACCTAGATAGACGTAAATTGGTGATGTTCAGAACATCTACACAGCTGTATAATAATAATAATAATAATAGAGAACCGGTACGATTAGGGTGATATTATGGAATGACGACAAACCAGCAATGGGGAAATGAACACGATGTGGCTGCCATCTTTGAATGGATTATCGTAGCTATAGCAGACCGTGACCTTCATCCCTGGGCTTCTTGGTCCTTGCGAACATTGAAGCACACAGTCCATACCGTGATAAGAGCCGTCCGATGTCTTACCAGCCCTCGGAATATTCCTTGACCCAGGCCATTCATGATATCTCTGGCGAGATGTTCGAGCGAGTGTCGTCCTCTCCTCCAACGCAAGTACATCTTAGGTGGTGAGCTATATGTGTCTGTGCGGCTATTCGTGGAAAAGGAGACAGTGTCCTCGGATGCACTGCTTGCCTCCACCTCGTCCTCAATGCGCATGTAGAGATGGACGTCTCGACGGTGGTAGAGTGGACGTTTCATTGGTAGCATCGCATTATCGGACAACTGTTGCGCGAGGCAGCATGCTGATTCAGACGTATGCCACCATGTCTGTTGCATGGTTCAGGAGATTGTTTGTCTGTGCATCAGCCAAGGCCGTTGTAATCTTGCTTTGCTTTGGAGAAGAGCTGGCCCAGCACGTCTTGCTGCGCCATCCCTGGAGCAGGTGCTGGGACGTAGGCTTGTTGGTGGGGGTAGTTCGGGGCCATGTGGTGGCTGTGGTGGTCGTGAACGGTAAAGCCAGCATCTTGCTGCCGTTGCTGGCCGAACAGCTCGCGCAGAGACAACTGGCGACCCATTGGCGCAGAGGAAGCTGCCTCGACCTGCTCAGAAGCCTGGTGCACGCCATTCTTGCCGTCCAATTCCTTGCTCTCTCGGCTTAACCGCGCCTTCTCTGCGGCCTCGATGATCTTGTTGGCAGTCTCGATGCGGCAGTTGGCGGTGGAGGCGGGTGGGGGGTCTGCAAATACCCAGATGCCGTACACCTGGTCGCCTTGGAGGATCACATAAGGGTCGGTGAACTCCATCTCCTCCTCGCTAGTGAGCTCGAGGTAGAAGTTGTCGAGCCCTCGTCGGTTGAGAATGGCGACGCTGTAGCGGTCGGCGCCAATAGCTGAAGGCGTGAGCTGGCAGAGGAAGAGGGTGCCCTCGACGCCAAGCTTCTCCCACTGCTGCGTCTCGAGCGTGAAGGTGTAGAGGGCAGCATAGGGCGTGACATGCTGTATGGCTTGCAGCTCGGGGTAGATGCGGCGCAGCACGGAGAAGTTGAGCTCTTCGTTGGACCGCGGAGGTGGGAGGGGCACGTCGACAGCAGGCGGCGGCGCGTCTGTCTCGTAGTCCGAGGGCTGGGGCGGCGGCTGCGGGTGGTGCGCGCGGGCTTTGGACTTGTGAGGCGCCATGTCGGTGCTGTGCGGTGACTGTTGGCGACGCGGTGGACGAGTACGAGTTCTGGCGTGTCGGGATCTCGCGCTGGCAGGAGGAGCAGGAGCATGTAAGTGAGCATGGGCCAGACACGGACAGGCGCCTTGCACAGCCAACCGCAGCCACGCAGGTCGTCATTGACCCTGCATTTGCTTCACAGCGCTCCGTCATCCCTCGGTGGGCTGTGGCAGTGCGACCCGCTTAGGACATGTTAGACCTCCCACAACCACGGCCGTCATGGGTGGATAACACTCCCTTGCGCAGATCACATCTCGAGGTCATACCCCGAACCAGCGCTGCGACATCGTCACCATGTCGTCGAGGACCGGCTCTGTGCGCTCTACACATACCGCGCGGTCGTCTGTCAACACCACTGACCGTCTGGAGGCGCTGATACCGGGCGCATTTCCAGATGCGCGCTCTGCCAGCCAAGCGTCCATCACCACCCAGCAGGTCTCGCTCCAGCAGATACTCTACGACCGCAGAGCCGAGTACACCCGCGCCCGCAACGTCCGCATCAAGGTTGGGTCCTGGAACATCGCTTCTAAGAAGGGTACAGACCAGGATGTGGGCGCCTGGTTCGTAAAAGGCAAAGGCGTCGACAAGGCTCTTGCTGGACTGGGCGTGTCGGAGCCGACGCGCAAAGAGGAGAAGCACAAGGAGACCGTGGCCGACCAAGAGGCACGCTTCGACAAGCATGCGCCCACGGTACCGTACGGCGACTGGGGTTCAGTGCCTGCCGACGACGAAGTTGATCTGTACGTGCTGGGCCTGCAGGAGATAGTCGACATTACCTCCGCTGCAGAGGCACTCAAGCCCTACACAGATCCAACACAAGCCAACAAGTGGAAGGCCTCTTTGGAGGCTGCTCTGCCTGACGGGTACCAGCTGGTGGCCGAACAGCAGCTACTTGGACTGTGGCTGGTCATCTACGCTTCACCTGCCCTTTTCCCCCAAGTCAAGAACGTCAGTACGACGAGTGTCGGCACTGGATTGATGGGTTACATGGCGAACAAGGGCGCAGTCACAGCACGGATAGTCTTGGGCGAAACTACGCGCCTCGTCTTCATCAACTCGCATTTGGGTGCCGGGGCCGACAAGGCAGCCTTGGAGCGCAGGATCTGGGACGTTGCGCAAATCACAACCAGGACACGCTTTGCCCCGATCGTTGATTCGCTGGGTTCCTCACAGAGTTCAGGAGAGGGCCTTGGAGACGAAGAGTTTGCATTCTGGTTCGGAGATCTCAACTTCCGTATCGAAGGCATGCCTGGAGACGATGTACGTCGCCTACTCACTGTGCATACCAAAGATATGGACAACGATGAAAAGCGCCCTTCCACCTCTGGTGATTCAGACCCCGCCATCAAGAGGTCATCCGACAATGTTGAAGACTCGGTTCCGCTGCCGCCAGAGCTAGACCCAGCTTCGTTACAGACGACCATTTCATGCCTCCTACCTCACGACGAGCTCCATCAACAAATGAAATCAGGCAAAGCCTTCCACGATGGCTGGGAGGAAGGTCCAATTAGGTTCTTGCCAACCTACAAGTACGATGTTGGGAAAGTGGGCGTGTTCGATAGCAGCGAGAAGCAGCGCTGTCCAAGCTGGTGTGACCGTATTCTTTATCGTACTCGAGCATCGAAGCAACGCTACGACCAGAAGGTTAGGGACGATGCGGCTACTCGTAGAAGGGACGAGGAGATGAAGAAGCTAGGAATGGATATGCCAGGCACCAACGATGTGCTCTTCGACTACGACCCTGATACGGATGGCGACAACGGAGATTACGATGAGTACGAAGACAATACCGAGGACCCAGAGCCTGAACAGATCACTACTAGAGACGGCTTCTCGGAAGAGCTCCTGCTCGAGTACTACACCAATCACATGCGTGTGTTATCATCCGACCATAAACCGCTTGACGCCGTCTTCTCGTTGAGGTTCGACGCTGTAGTACCAGACCTCAAAGCTGCTATACATGCCGAAGTGGCTCGTGAGCTAGATCGTCAGGAGAATGAAGGTCGACCTTCGATAGCTGTCGTCGTTGAGCGGGCAACTGGTTCGTCGTCACCAACAAGCGACAAGGACAAAACGGACAGTGGCTTCGACGGTGTGGACTTTGGCGACGTCAAGTTCGCCAAGTCAAAACGACGGAACATCACCATAGCGAACACAGGTCGCGTACCTGCAACCTTTGGCTTCGCGGACCGACCGATTGAGGAAGATCAAGACTCTGGCCCTTTTCCCCCATGGCTCAGCGTGACTTTCGACAAAGACCCCGACGCGCGCTCCAAGGCTGGGCCTGATGATATTCAACACCGCTACACACTTGCCCCGGCCGAAGTCATCAACGCAGAGCTCAGACTCAAGCTCAAAGACGTGGGCTCCGTTCGCAACCTCAATAATGAGACGACAACACTCGACGAAGTCCTTGTCCTGCGTGTCGAAAACGGACGCGATCACTTTCTTCCATTGCGTGGACACTGGCAACCCTCGGCGCTCGCACGAACGGTAGACAAACTGATCAAAATTCCCGAAGGGGGAATCAGGAAACTGCAGCATCAGATGCCGGACCGCAGCGATACGGTAAAATGGTCGGTGCCTCGAGAGATATTCCGGCTGACGGAGGCGATAGAAGACTTGACCGAGCGCGCACTCGCGGAGTGGGATATGACAAAGGCGTCTGAGAAGGAGAGAGCGCCGTGGATGGACAATGCCGGGTGGCCGTTCATCGAAACCCACAAATCTGACAAGTGGGAAGAGAAGCACGAAGACGAGATGGCAGAGCTATATGATGCTCTAGACACAGACTCACCATTTGCACCTGCATTCGACCCGGCTACACCTGGGCCTGAGAGAGTCGAGCTTCTTGCTAGAGTCCTGTTGACATTCCTCCTCAGTCTTACTGACGGCGTCATCACAGCAGAACTGTGGAAGCATCTCGAGACGAGCATTGCATCACGAGAAAAGAGCAGGCAACAACTTGACCGCGACGACGAAAAGATGGCCGTGTTGGAGATCATGGCCGCGCAACCGCCACATAATGCTACCTTCCTCCTTCTACTCTCCTTCCTGCAGAACTTGATCACACAGATCACAACAGCGAATTCAGCACCTGCCGATGCAGCGCGGAAGAGCGTGGACCTACCGAGCAGTCCACAGACTAAGGTGCACAGAAGAACGCTCAGCAAGGTAGCAGGAGAGGCTGTTAGGCAGCTCATTGTGAGGAACTACTGTGTTGTGTTCGCTGACGCTATTCTTCACCCTGTCGAGGACAAGAGGACGAAGGAAAAGGACAAGGCCATCAGGAAGGAGAGGATGGTTAGAGTCTTGGAGCTATTTCTTGGAGAGAGGGAGTAGCACGACACGATCAATGTAAGGCAATCGTACATGCAGTGTAACCTTCCACTTTTCTAAGACCCACTGGGATTCTGATAGCTTACTATGACGATGCTGATGCGACGGAATTCCTCGGCATGTTCGCTTCCAGTAACCCGGACCTAGAACAACATCGGAGATAAACGTCCAGCAACTCGCTGAGTACCCCGCCCCCACCATAGCGATGGAGCAGCATAACATATCAGCTCGTGTGCCAGCATTCTCTGCCGTGCCTTGGTGTTCGTTTTTTCTCCGAGTACTTGTGGTCTCCAAGTCGTGACGTCTATACCATGTCTCTAGAGTCAGATGTCACCATCGATGCGTCCAAGTTCGACCGCAAGCTTGCCGACAAGCAGACACAAGAGTTTAACGAGAAGCTGATCAAGATTTGGGCAGATGGGCCAAGGTGGTACGAGGTATGAGTAGTGGTGAGAAGATACTGCAGACGCCGTGACTTACTGTGTACGTACAGGTTGGGGCGGCAGAATACCGCAAGCTTCGCTGGGAGGGCAAGACACCACTGCCCAAACCTGTTGTTCTTCCCGAAGGCATCAATGGCACGATACCGTCCCGCGATGCTGGGCGGGAGATTCCCTATCGTGTGTTCAAGCCTGCAGGCGGTGTCAGTAGGGGGATTCATTTGCATATCCATGGTGGAGGTTGGGTGCTGCAGTCGGAACATTAGTAGGCTCGTTGCTCGATGTGAGCAGTTGGATGCGGCTAATAGAAGGTAGTCAGGATACCTACCTCAAGTATATGGCCGACCACTACGAGTTGACGGTCTTCTCGGTCGGGTACAGACTCGCGCCCGAGCACCCGTGGCCAGCAGGTGGACACGACTGCTACGACGCTGCAGAGTGGCTGGTGAAGAACGGACAGGAGGTGTTTGGCGGCGAGCTGATGTTCACAGGAGGAGAGGTATGACGAGCTCCAGTAGTCTTGCAAAGCTCACGGCTAACTTCACCAGTCGGCCGGTGGCCACCTCGCCTGCCTCGTCGCCTTCCACCTACTCGAAGCCATCCCCAGCTTCGCCTTCCGCGGCCTCCTTCTCCACTTTGGCTGCTTCGACCTCTCTGGTTTCCTCCCGCACGTGCAGCACCACGAAACGCATCTTGTCATCGACCACGACGTCATGTCTGCCTACATCAATGCGTTACTTCCCAACACCACCATGGAACAGCGGCGTGACCCCAGCATCTCTCCCTTCTTCAAAGACATCCGCGGCTTGAAGCTCCCGCCCGCGCTGTTCACGTGCGGCAGCGAGGATCCGCTGCTCGACGACACGGTGTTTATGGGAGCCAAGTGGCAGATGTGGGGGAATGAGGCAGTGGTGAAGATCTATAACGGGGCGCCGCATGGGTTTATTGGCAATCCGGTGGGGACGATTAGGAGTGTGGAGGAGGGGTTGCAGGATAGCGTTGTGTTTGTGAAGGGGAAGATGGGGGTGTAGAGTGTGTATGTGGTTTGCTGTAGATTACGCATAGCTCGTTGGTGAAATGGAGAGACAATTCCCTATTGATGCCCTCTGCTATGTAAAGTGTATGCCTGACAAGAGTCGGTCCCTGCCGTTCGTGCTACATGCATGACTAGCCTCTAGTGCAGCACGGCTATCGATGTCATCGCTATCTGTGCGCCCTAACGGCGCAGCCTCCAGGTTTTCTCCACGGCGGCCCCCAATGCGCTGAAGCACGCGCATCCACCCTTTGCCCACCCAATTCCCCGTGACCGTCAGCATGCCAGCAAACGGCAGCCCCGAGCGGCGCCGCAGGAGCATGGGCCTGTACCGGCGCGAGTCCAACATGAGCGAGTATGCAGCGCGCGCGCGCCCGTGAGCCCTTGACACGCCCGCTGATGATTTGCCCTGCAGAGCCGCCAGCTTCATGGAGGACGTCGAAATGGCGCAGGACGAGGTAGAACTCCAGCCCATGAGGCACACGCGACCCCCCACTGGCACCGCTGACGCCAGAATCCAGATCTTCGCCGGCCCGGGCATGTCGGAGAGCGTCCCCACGAGCGTCTCGGCCTTTTCCCACCGCAGGCGCGAGCGCGCGGATAGCTCGGCCAGCCTGACCAGCTTTGCCTACTACGACGAGGAGCAAGACTCGGATCCGGACCTGGAGGGCGACGAGGCCATTGCCGTCGTGGACGAGGATGGCATTGCCTACGACGACGGCTACACCGTCGAGGAGCTCGAGGACATGGACCGCGACCTCGAGGCCGGCGTGAGCCACTCGCCCTCGCCCTCGCCGTCGCGCCGCAAGTCGAGCGGGAGCAAGAGCAGGCGCTCCGTCGACAGGCCGCTGCTGAGGAGGGGCTCGTCTGTGTCGAGCGCAGGCTCTGGCAGCTGGCGAGGGCGCCGCTCCAACCAGAAGATCTACATCATGACCGAGGACCTGACCATTGTGGTTGCTGGCTTCAGCACCTCCACCGTGGGCTTCGCCGTCTACTCGCTGCTGTGCATCGCCACGTTTGGCATCGCCTGGCTGATGTTCAGATGGATGCCGCGCTGGCAGGTCGGCCTGACGGGCAAGACCACGCCTCTGAAAGACGCAGACTGGGTCGTCGTCGAGAACCAGTGGGGCGAGTTCGCCGTGCAGGACGTCAAGAAGCAGAACTATGGCCGCTCCCTCACAACTGTCTTCGGTGACTCGGAAAAGGGACGCCGCGGCGACTGGGACGAAGACGAGGACCCTCTCATCAAAGAGCTGCGCTGCTTGGACTACCGCTACATTCGCTTCGTCTACCATCCCATCAAGGACAAGTTCGTCCTTGCCAACACGTGGAAAGACCCGGCTTGGACCAATGTCACAGCGCTGCGCGACGGTCTTGACAACGAGGAGCGCGATTACCGCGAGCTTGTGTTTGGCAAGAACCAGATTGACATTGCTGAAAAGTCTCTCGGCCAGCTGCTTGTCGATGAGGTCTTCCATCCCTTCTACGTCTTCCAGATCGCCAGTCTGTTCCTCTGGTCGGTCGATGAGTACTACTACTACGCCGCTGCCATCTTCCTCATCTCTGTCATCAGTATCACGACAACCCTGATGGAAACAAAGGCGACCATGAAGCGACTGCGAGAGGTCTCCAAGTTCGAATGCGAGATCCGTGTCCTGCGCAGCGGCTTCTGGACGCACGTCGATTCTGGCGAGCTGGTTCCTGGTGACGTCTACGAGGTCACGGATCCTGCCCTCGCGCAATTCCCCTGCGACAGTCTTCTGCTTTCTGGAGATTGCATCGTCAACGAGAGTATGCTGACTGGCGAGTCGATTCCTGTTTCCAAGATCCCAGTGACCAACCAGTCGCTGGATCTTCTTGATCTCAGTGCGTCGGCTGTCCACCCCGAGGTCGCACGCCACATGCTCTTCTCTGGCACCAAGATCATCCGCGCTCGCAGGCCGCACGAAGACCACGATGATGACGAAGCCGCGGCGTTGGCCATGGTCGTTCGCACTGGCTTCAACACTACCAAGGGCGCCCTTGTACGATCCATGCTGTTCCCCAAGCCATCTGGCTTCAAGTTCTACCGCGACTCGTTCCGCTACATCTCTGTTATGGCGTTTATTGCCATGATTGGCTTTGTCGCGTCCTTTATCAATTTTGTCCATCTTGGCCTTGCGTGGCATCTGATCGTCGTCCGCGCCCTTGACCTGATCACTATTGTAGTTCCTCCCGCACTGCCTGCAACACTCACCATCGGCACAAGTTTTGCTCTGTCGCGCCTCAAGCAGAAGCAGATTTTCTGTATCAGCCCACAGCGTGTAAATGTTGGCGGCAAGCTGGACGTCGTTTGCTTCGACAAGACTGGAACCCTCACCGAAGAGGGTCTTGACGTCCTGGGTGTGCGTGTGGTAGAACGACCCAGGAATAGGTTCAGTGAGATCCTGGCTGATCCTTACGACATCTTGCCCGCATCGCAACACGATCGCGACCCGACTGTCGAGTACATTGCTCACAAGACTATCCTGTACACCATGGCTACATGTCACTCTCTACGCAAGATCGACGACGAGCTTGTTGGTGATCCTCTAGATGTTAAGATGTTTGACTTTACCGGCTGGAGCTACGAAGAGGGCGAGGGTTCAGGCAACAACGATGACGAGGAGCAGAAACTATCGCCTTCTGTTGCTCGACCACCCCCTGGCCGCGAGTACGATCTCGACGACGCGGAAGACGACACCCGGAAGCCCGTCGAGCTCGGTGTTCTCAAGTCGTTCGAGTTTGTATCCCAGCTGCGTAGAGCGAGTGTCATTGTTCGTCGCTTTGGCTCCAAGAGCGGTGACATCTACGTCAAGGGTGCGCCTGAAGTCATGAAAGAGATCTGCCGTCCCGAAAGCTTCCCCACAGACTACGAGGAGCTACTGGCATTCTACACGCACCGCGGTTTCCGTGTCATTGCTTGCGCAACAAAGTCAATCCCCAAGCTTAACTGGCTAAAGGTGCAGAAAATGAAGCGCGAGGAGGCGGAAAGCAACCTTGACTTCATTGGCTTCATCGTCTTTGAGAACAAGCTGAAGGACAGCACCGCCCCTGTCATTGAGGAGCTTGAGCGTGCCAATATCAGAAAAGTCATGTGCACAGGCGACAACATCCTCACCGCCATCAGCGTGGCTCGCGAATGTGGTCTCATTAACAAGACCGCACACTGCTTCGTCCCGCACTTTGCCGAGGGCGACTCGCGCAACCCGCTGTCTAAGTTGACATGGGAGAGTGTCGATGACAGCGTCTTCAAACTCGACGAGAACACGCTCAAGCCGCTCCCGCCCCCACCGGACGTCGACGTGTCTCTCCCCTACGATGTCTCCAACCTCCGCAACTACTCACTCGCCGTCTCGGGCGACGTATTCCGCTGGATCGTCGACTTTGCATCCGAAAGCGTTCTCCGCGAAATGCTCGTCGCCGGCCAAGTCTTCGCGCGCATGTCGCCGGATGAAAAGCACGAGCTGGTCGAAAAACTGCAATCGATCGACTACTGCGTAGGTTTCTGCGGCGACGGCGCAAACGACTGCGGAGCGCTCAAAGCAGCAGACGTGGGCATTTCTCTTTCCGAAGCCGAGGCCTCAGTGGCCGCCCCCTTCACCTCGCGCCAATTTGACATTTCATGCGTTCCGCAAGTCATCAAAGAAGGCCGCGCCGCCCTCGTCACCTCCTTCTCCTGCTTCAAATACATGTCGCTCTACAGCGCAATCCAATTCTGCTCCGTCTCCTTCCTGTACGCCTCGGCCTCCAACCTAGGGGACTTCCAATTCCTGTTCATCGACCTGGCGCTCATCCTCCCCATCGCCATCTTCATGGGCTGGAGCGGCGCGCACCCAATCCTCTCCCGCAAACGCCCGACAGCCAACCTCGTAAGCCGCAAAGTGCTCACCCCCTTACTAGGCCAAATGGCCCTCTGCATCCTCACCCAATTCCTCGCCTTCCACTTTGTCCAGAAACAAAACTGGTACATCCCACCCACCCTCGACCCCAACCACTCCAACTCGCTCAACTCGCAAAACACAGCCCTCTTCCTGGTGTCTTGCTTCCAATACACCCTGTCCGCCGTCGTCCTCAGCGTCGGCCGTCCATACCGCGAACCCATGTCGCGCAACCTCCCCTTCATCTCCACCATCTTCATCGCCCTGGCACTGAGCGTGTACATGCTCTTCGACCCGGCCGACTGGGTCATGCGCGTCATGGAGATTACAGACATGGATGCCGGGTTCAAAACGTTCCTGCTACTGCTAGGCGTGGGCAATTTCGCCGTCGCGTGGGTCGCAGAGGGGTATCTGTTGCCTGGGTTGGCCAAGTGGGTGGGCGTGTTGAAGCAAAGGGTCAGGGGCGGCGAGGCGAAGAAGAGGAAGGCATATAAGGTTATTCAGGAGAGTATGAGGATGTGAGTTCTGTGGGGTGGATAGGTGTGTATGTGAAAAAAGATAGAGAGAAATGGGAAGTTGTAAAAGAAGTGTAAATATCAATAACCCTAGACATGAAATTATAGAAACTCGTAGATCCACACATACACACAGTTACTCGCAAAAACTTCCACCAATTCCAATCCCTCTGATTTGATTCACCAGAATCCCCTCTTTCCCCTAAATTAAAACACCCCATCGCCC